>BQNB010174708.1:0-13234 GCA_026074375.1 Tanacetum coccineum
AAAAAAAAAAAAAAAAAAACTTTAAACATGAGCCCCAACACATAAGCCCATATAAAAAAAAACAAACTATTAAACATAAGACCGGAAAAATAAACCAGCACAAAAAAAATGAATGCCCGCGTGTTTAACGCCCCGCAACAACACGTGGGCATTCATGCTTGTTAACACAAAGAACAAACGTGTGTAGGGAAGCTTCATACTGATTCTACTAACACGGTTGTTGTGTATACACTTTGGTATATAATGTAGAATCATTTTTTCTCTTCGACCTATGTGGGATAGAAAGTTCTCTATCTTTTGAATCCAGCCCCATAACAGCCCCATAACTGATACTAAGTTTGCACAAATTATAAATGTAGTCTTGGACAATTTATGGTTCTAGACACATAATATTTCTGGCGGTTTTTTTATTGGCATGAAATACACAATTTTGAATAAATATATGACTCGCTTAAAAATTTTACAGTATTGTACAGTTAAAAAATGTACAGTTACATAATGTACACAAAAGTTTCCGGACAAAAAAAGTTAGTACATAAAATTTCCAAACACAAAGGTTAGGAGTTACGACACAATATAACATTTCTGCTAAACGACTATTCATTGTCCACCTATAGCGACGACATGTAGGCGCTAAAGGTTAGCTAGACGACAAAACGACTTGAGATTAAATATTTGACTTTGATTGTTGCCTATAGCGATAACATGTAGTCGCTATAGGTATGGCGACGATGAATTTTATTTTCCTGGTCAACGTTTAGTTTCCCGCGGAGGAGTAAAAAGCCCGCCAAATGTTTGAATTAATATTTAATGTTTAATAATTTTAAAACATGAAACTTCCAACTTGCTTGAGAACTCGTAAAATTCACAAACGCATATCCAACACTGAAAATATATACTGTACAAGAGATGTAATGGTTGGTTATAATGTGCATGTAGGTATGTAGCAATGATAACCTATTGTCCCACTTGTACAACGTAGCTTAAATACTTCATGATGCTTCTTTATTTGTGTAGTCCAACGCATTTTCAAAAATATTATTATGTCATATCAAGTTTGAGGACATCTACGTGAGCTACGTTAGGGATTAAGTGATTAACGTAACAAAGAACATGCCCCGAAGCTTCATACTCATTTTAACACAAATGCTATGCATACACTTTGGTATATAATGTAGAATCGTTTCTTCTTTTTAACCTATGTGGGATATAAAGTTATTTACGTTTTCAGCACAAAAACAATAATCAATACTACCAAATTCATTGTTCCAAACAATGCTGAAACGACTATTTCATTTCAGTGGGAGACCGGCGATAGGGGTGTAAACGAGCCGAGTACTGTCAAGCTCGAACTCGACTCGAATACTAAAGCTCGAGCTCGAAACTCGTCTCGAGCTCGGCCCAACTTTATATTTCGAGCTCGAGCTCGACTCGGCATATAAAACTCGAGTTCGAAACTCGACTCGAGCTCGATTACTTTCACATATCATGTTCGAACTCGATAAATACTCAGCATATCAAGCTCGACTTGGCTCAATTTATGCATATAAAAGGTAAAAGTGTAATTTATTTGAAGCTCGATAAGGCTCGCGAGCCGAGTATTTTTGAGCTCGAGTCGATTTTGAGTAGTTTACGAGTCGATCTCGAGAAACTCGCGAGTTGTCTCGTCTCAGTTTACACTCCTAACCGGCGAAGATAAACATAAGCGAGACAGTGTTCAAAGCTAACCGAAGCGTTTACAATCTAAATAAGCTAGTCTTCATCTATCCGAGCTTAAACAATGGAAAAGGTTTTACAATCTAAATAAGCTAATCTTCATCTATCCGATATTAAACAATGGAAAAACTTGTCAGAAGTATCTGACACCATGGTCTGCAAGGATTTCATACTTGGCACGAAATGCAGAACCACCATTTGCCTTATATCGGTAAGAAGAAACCGACACAACAGCCTTCAAAATCAAACATCATCACCACAAATTCCTAGCTAGTCAGCCCACCAATCGGACTCACTTCACCTCTAGCTCAATCCACCATCCAAATCTTTCTAAAACCGCAACCGCAAATTCTGTGTTCGTTCCCCCACCCTGATCGGTTTCTGAAGACGAACCCCATCTCAAATTTACAATCTAGAAAACCATGATTTTTCATTTCCTACATTTTTCTTCTTTCATTGTCACATCCTTTTTACATTTTCTCACTGTTTTCAAATGGTGAATGCGACATGATTAAGTTATTACTACTGTGAAGACTTGCCGATAAAACAAGATCATAATAAAACAGATCAACCATGAAAATAAATTCGTCCTAGCACTTTGGAAAGCCACGCTAACATATGCTTGGCACCAACACAAAAAAAATGGTACATTCTTAAGAGAAAGCCAAGCAAGATCCGGAAAGAAAAATGACAATCCTAACACATAGTAAATTAATGACACCTAAACAAAGCGAAAAAATTTAATCCAATCAGCTACTACTGCTGCTTGCACTCGGGAGGTCTCTCGGCTTCACCACCAGCAACTGGTTTGCCACCCTTCTGCAGTTCACAGCAACAGCTTGTAAGATAAATTCTTTGAAATCAACATCAATAACTTTAATATACACAATTGAAGTTAAATTACCTTGGATCCAGATGACTGCAGGATTGCATGGAAACAAATTATAAACAATGGTTAGCATGTTCCCGAAAGCAAAGCATTAAATAATATTAGAGGAATAGAGGTGGCAAAATAGTCGGGTTGGGTATTTAGTTTCGTCAAAACACTTTATGATCTGAAATAAACTTTGCGCGACTTCTTAACCTATATGCCATGTTTCAGAACTAGCTACTTTTTCTACCCGTAAGACCCGTTAAATGTAAAACATGACCAAAACGACCCACTCATAACTAAATGGTTAAAAACTGCCACCTCTTATTGATAAAAACTGTCAAGAATATGTCACCTTCTTTTTGGTTTTGGTCTTGGTCTCTTCATCATCCTCTTCTTCGTCCTCGTCTTCATCATCCTCATCCTCTTCAATCTCATCATCATCCTCGTCATCTTCATTGACTTCATCATCCTCATCATCAAAAACTCCGAAGTCCTCTTCATTAGCCTCGCCAGTAAACCATGAAACAGCATGTGGGATGATCTTGTCTCTTATAGTTGAACTGCAACATAAGTAGAACATATATGGTGTCACATCGATTCAAGCGTTTAGTACAAAGCCAATTCTGACTTCAAGTCAAACAAATATTATTACTCGGTACTCAGTTACTCACCCGACATCATAGTCTTGCTCCATCTGGTTTTGAAGATCTTCAGCCTGCAAATGATAACCCAAAGATGTTAAACAAGAATTATAAATGAGAAATGAGATTGACCCGCAAAATTTGATGTCATTATGAAAAACTATAAACAACTAATATGTTATTTTTTATTAAAAAACTGTAACAATGATAATCACAAATTGTAATTACGTTAATTGGGTACCTGTTTATTTTTTTATTGTTCGACCGTGTGAAAAAAAATAACAAGAAACTGACCCATTCATTAGTAAATGGGTCAAACTTGCTGCGTCTATTGAAAATCAACAGTTCCGGTATTCAGTTTTAGTAAGATCTTACCTCATCTTCTTCAATCTCTTCTGCATCATCAGGCACCTCTGGTGGGCTAAAGAAGTTGAAGAAACTTTCACAGTCCTCGGTCTTTGTGATAGGTTTAGCGTTCTTAGATCCCTTCTTTGGCTTCTTTTTGAGGATCTTCTGTGTCAAACATTTCCCTGGTAGCCATTCAATGGTTGTCCTGCAAAGTGTCAAATAACATGAGCACCCCTGCTAAAACTTGTAAAATAACGCAAAAGAGAATGATGGGTTACCCGATTGCTTTCTCCAAAATAGGCTCGTCATCATCAATCATATGGTATATTTTTGTCAAAACAGAGTTCGTAAAGAATGGATTGGTGTCAAAGAAAAACTCGAGCTTGAAACCCTTGGGATCATCCATACGACACCACTTGATATCTTTCAGGTATTTGAGAGCTTCTTCATCTCGCTCAGTGATCTGTTACAAACCACAATCAAGATCAGTGGCGTCAATACATGACATGTATGCAACAAAACAACGGGTTATTAAAACAGTATTCTTACCTCTTCCGCCGTAATTTCGTTATTCTTCAACGCAGTTAGCCAAAACTCGGGCACACCCTTTTCTGCAAATATATATAAGATAATGAAGGTCACTTTTCAATGACTGGAAGTTCCAAGAAATAAGAAACAATAGACGTAACCTGATGATATTGCTCAAAGACTGCAATAACAGAGCGAAATCGAGAATACCCTTTTACCTGTATCATCCGTCTGGTCCATTGCATCTTCCTCCTTTGCTCCATCAACCTCAACAGCGCCGGTCACTATATCATATCTCTGCAGTTATATTATAAGATGATTCAGCATGAAAAGTGACACATTAGTTAATAGACCAGCGAACCCATTGTAGATATTTAGAAATCACGATTGTTTTACATCCGCGTGTAGTTGGTGATGCCGGGACAGTATACACAGTAAATGTTTGTAAGACATGCTAACAGCAACAAGCTTAATGGTGCATGACTAAACGGACTATACAGTGATTGATTATATTGTTAAAAACTTTTCTTGATTATGGATTAAAAGCATGTGTTCATATAGTTGAACAGCAGCTATGTTATATCATTTATGTGATCCCAAGCATATTCAGTATGAGTGTAACCAACCTATTCAACATACAATCTACTTAATAATGCAATCAAAACCAGCATACTCAATATGAAATTTATCTAATAAAGAAATAAAACGACAATCGGGCAATGACTAAATATACAAGTTGACATAATCATCTCTTTACCTTTGAATACAATGGTGCATATAGCTTCTGATATTTTGCTTCTAGTGCAGCTCTTTCTTCAAAAAACTTCGCCTCTAGCTCATCATGTTCACTCTGTGGGATAAGAAAAATGTTATCAGCGCCTTGAGAAAGTATGAGGGAAGTAAAAACACCTCTGACCCCACTAGAATGAAGAATATGAACTACAATATGAAACATTGCAGAAGGTAGTCCTCGAGCATGTGAGCTATAATCTAGATAACATAATTTAGTGTTCTAAAACACAGGTTAAAGCAACGCGGTAACAAGGTCAGAGCAAGTACTGACACCTAGGGTTCTTTTCAGCATTAACCCGTGTATGGTATTTTTATAAGAGCTTCGACTGTCCAAAATATCTCGTTCCAATGTTTTTTTTAACTACTTACAGTATAATACCCTGTCACTTCTATATGAAAACCAAACGAAAGAAAATCATGACAACTAATGTCGGCTCTACTATCCAAAACTACTACCCAATTAACAAACAATGAATAAGACAATAACATCCTTTACCTGAATATCTCTCAAGACCTCAACTCGCTTCCTGACAGCAGGCTTCAAATTTTCGAGAACATCCGAGTCTTGTGCCCCTATGCTTTTAAGTTTACTCTACAAAAGACAGTCACACAGTCAATTCAATTACAACCTTTATAACGAAATCCAATATTAATCACATAAACAATTGTCTATTTTACCATCACAATAAAATTAACTAATAAACACAGTCATATTCAACGACACAACCTATATATTACTAAGTCAAATATTAATCATGTATGCCATTTTTTTAATACCGGCACATCAAAACAATTAATATTCACTAACACACATGACAGTCATATTCATATACACAGTCTATAGTGTATCTTACTAAATTAAACACTCGCGGATATAATTAATCCATAATCACTACCAAACACACACTTGCACACTTTCAGATTCGTGTACACGACCTATATATCTAAAGTAAACACTCGCGTATACAACTAATCAATAATCACTAACAAACGCACACATACACAACCTGATATATCGAATTAGAACATATGATTAATATGCACGCATCAAGAAGATTAATAGATTATGTATGCTCCAAAGACCGCATAAAACTTATCAATATAACTATGGATTCAGAAACCCAACGAACATCAGCATCAGCATGCCACGTGTAAAGACACATAAACAAATTCAAATCTTCAGTTACTTTACGGTATGAAGACATAGAGAATGAAGAAATTCATAGCATTCATAAAATAGGAAAGCCATAGTAGATGACACCTCATAATCATGAATCTTTCGCATGCCAATGGCAATTTCAGAGAGATAATCAATTGCTGCTCCTAAACCAATGGCTTCCCCCCAACCTAACGCACACGATGAGAATAAGTATCGACCTACCTATAATAAAAAACTGACCATGCACATATATAACTAACCGATAATCACTGCCTAAAACATACAGTAAAAACAAATACTATCCCATATTACAACACTAAACACCCAGAAATTATCACTACCAAACACACACAGATAAAAACTGACAGTCACAGATAAAACTAACTGACAATCACTACCTAACACACACAAACCGGTCTGACCGAAACCGAACAGAGCATATTCTGTACGGTTTTCGGCTCTATATATTTATGATTTTCAGTTTCGGCTCGGTTTGAGCCAAAACCAAAAAAAACACCTAAACCGTATAAACTGAACGGACCTACACACAGAAAAATTCATTAACTGATAACCGCTAGCTATCACACACACGCACAAACACATTTTGACCTGCATAACAGTACTAAACACTTGCAGATAAAACTAACCAATTATCACTGCCTAACATACACAATTACACAAACTAAGAAATAAATTCAACCTACGTTACAAAACGCGGCCAAAATTAACCGATAATCACTACCTAATGGCTAATAGGCTAATAGGCTAATACACACATTACTCACAGTAAAAATAATGTTAACCTTATACTACAAAACTGAACACTCACAAACTGATAATCACTACCAAGCACACACAAATAAGCACACAGTTTCAGATTTTACAAAATTAAGCGGTAGCAGATAAAATTAACCGATATTCACTACTTAACACACACACATAGGTCTGAAGAAAATAGACCGAAAACCAAACCGAACCAAAAAATCGATCGGAACAGGTATATTCAATTTGGTTTTTGGTTCTATATTTTATGATTTACAGTTTTGGTTCGGCTCGGTTCGAACCAAAACCAGAAAACCACACCTAAACCGTATAAACCGAACCGAAGTAAAAATCGATCTGAACAGGTATATTCAATTCAGTTTTCGGTTCTATATTTTATGATTTCCAGTTTTGGTTCGGCTCGGTTCGAGCCAAAACCAGAAAACCACAACTAAACCGTATAAACCGAACCGAACGGACCGACACACACTAAAAATCATTAACTGAATATAATCACTACCTATCACACGATATCGCCTAGACAATTAAACAGACAACGAAATAATTTTACGAACTCACGGCCAAAACTAACCGATAATCACTACCTGATACACACATAGTGAAATAAATAAATTTTTCAACCTAATTATAAACTTAAGTAATAATCACTAACACACACAGTTATAAATAAATTTTAACCTAATTACAAAATTAAGCATTATTCGCATATACAATTAACACCTGAGTACCAAATTAAACACTAACACACAATATTTTTTTTTAAACCTAATTAAAAAATTAAACAATATTCACAAATAAAACTAATTAACTAATTTATAATAATCACTAACACACAAAGTTATAAATTAATTTTAACCTAATTAGAAAACTATACATTATTCGCGTAAAATTAGTAAAAACTAATCACTAAACACACGCAGTTACAAACAGTAAATAAAAAATTAACCTAATAATAAAATTAATTAGTTATACCTTGAGTGCGTTGACTAGTCCAGCACGGTCCTCCATAGTCAAACCTGCACAAAACGACAAAATTAGATAAAAAAAATTGGAAAAATTAGGGTTTGAAGATGAGATGTGACGGTACGAACCTTCGGTAGGTAAGGAGGCGGTGATGTCGGTGAGGTCTAGCGGTTGTTTGTTGTTGCTGCTCATTCTGTGTTTTTTGTGTGTGTTTTTAGTGTGTGAAAGTGAAACCCTAGAAAAAGTGAAAGGGGAGGAAATAAAGGGAGGGAAAGTGAATATAAGGTGTGTGGGATTTCGAGATAAATAAAGGGGTGGTTTCGACTTTGGGGGTGTTTGTTTCTGCTTATTTGCGGGCTTACGAGCTTATTTGATTTCGGCTTATATAATATAAACTTTGATTTTTCGGTTTATTTTGAGACTTGTGACATAATTAACTTATATAAGCTATCAGCTCTCAAAATAAGTCGGAAAATTATGGCCTATGTTATATAAACCGAAATCAAATAAGTTTATCCCTGTGTGCAATCATCATAACGCCAGATTAGTTTTTCTTCACTAACTTCTATCTAACTTACATTTTTAAAACCTATCATATCCAATTAAAAGACAAACTCATCACAAAAACTAATTAAATAAATTAAAAAATAAAGAAAGACAACCGACGACTCATTAGTTAACCAACGAGCCAACTAACCCGCCAAGCGGTAGAGTAACTTGCAACTAACTTGATGACACGTGGGACTAATGAGCCAAACTCATTATTGTACCCATTGTTCTTAGTAGTTATGGCGAAGTTATGGTGTTTTTTAATGTCAAACTTAAAAACGCTTAAAATAGAAAAAAAATTATATATTTAAAGTTGAAATCAAGACCAAAAAAATTTTAAGACTCAATGAACTAATCCTTGTCATTTATTTTTTCATCAAAACGAAAATAGACTTTTCACTTTTTTTTCTTTAAAAAAATATTTTGCAAATGGTAAATCGTTAAGCGACAAACCGTTTTCCATTCACAGAGAGATCCAATCGTCAAAATAAATAAAAAGGCCATCATGGACCAAGATCCAAATGCATCAATCTTTTGGGCGGTACTGCCCAAGGAAAGGAAAAGGTACACCATCGTGATGAGATTTTTGCTATCTTTCAATATACGGCCACTTCGATGTACTTTAAACGAACTTTTTTTTTAATGTTGAAACTTGCGATTAAAAAAAAAATTACACGTGATTTGTTTTTTTAATCACATTCACACGTGATTTTCAATAATCACATAATAGATCACATGTGATTTTTCATAACGTAAATTTTGTTGTTCGCTTTTTTAACCGAAATAACCGAACAAACTGATAATCGACTGATGAACACCTAAATTAAGGGTGTTCATTGTTTGGTTAATACAAGAACCAAAAATAACCGAACCTAATTTGCAACCGGTCCGAATTCTTCAAAACCGAACCGTATCGAATTAAATATTTGGTTTTCGATTCGGTTATGGTTTTGACAATCTAAAACGAAAATCGGCTTTATATATATATATATATATATATATATATATATATATATATACTAGTTTCGTAACCCGCCCGACGGGCGGGTTTGTTTCGGATTTTTCCTTTAAAGTTTAAGTGTGTAACGGTTGGATTTTTATGACAACGTGAAGTTTTTTTAAAAAAAAATTAGACGGTTTGAGAGTATTTTTTGTTCAGCTGAAATCCAGATGAATTGTTTACTAATAGGGCGGGTTTGGTTCATGAATCTTTTTTTGAGACAATGTTTATCGTTTAGTTCTAATGGTTGCCGTGTTTGTGTAAACATAGAATCTTGATGCATGTGAGAGATAAGTAATTATTTCTTGAGAGAGCATGGTAAACATATGATTCAATCGGTTTAGAGAGAAAAGAATGATCAAACTTATTCTTCATATACGTACTACCAAAATTTTGTTCATCAAATAAGATACCACGATCAACCACAGCCTAATTAGTTAAATACGCTTAACATTTAGTCGACAATATATCTTTTTTTATAAATATACTTCACAAAAGAAATGAAAATGTACCCTATTTGATACCAAGTTTCAAAGTATAATGGAATGTTATAGACAATGACCACTTGAGAAGATAACTTTACGTTCATGTTTGAAAAGGAAACCTCTTATTTTGCACCCATTTGACTGAGCCACGATAACTGAAGGAATCAACCGTTAATCTACAAAGCAATGTATAAAAAAACTTTAGAACAACCATTAATTGACTCAACTAAGTTTGTAAAAAGTAATAGACATAATATAATAAATATGGAACCGAAGTATTACACTTAATTACCTGATTGCTAACAATAGGATGCCATTTTCTAATATAATTTGTAATCATTGGGTATCAAAGTTAGTCAAAGCTAAAGTCTTTATCTTACCTGCAAACCAGAAGACAAAGTATAACTCAACAATATTTCGTATTCTCACATGGATACCTGTTTTGTGACGTCATACCTCTGAAGATTCAGAAAATGAAATTGCATTCAGGTCCACTGGTGCATCTAATATCCTTGCTTCTGATTTCTCGTTCGATAAAGTGTCAAAAGATCAAATACACGTCTCAGTTAAGCAAATACTATAAGTGAACCCAATACTGGTGACTTGATATCCACAAGATACTTACGTCGATAGTATCCTGACCAAAATGAGCTCAACACAGTCAACCCACAATAGTCTTTGTTGAATGGGCACTACCCCTTATGTAATAATATGAGCAAATGGTCAAAGCTTCCATCCTGTTATCGCTCATTACATAAAGTTAGATCCACAAAAATAAATAAACTTATAAAAAGTGTAATACTTACCTCACAAAAATAATAGTAGTAGTGAGAAAGTGATCCGTGTAGAGATAAGCCAATAAGGCCAGACCTAAAACAAAAGAGGGTAATCCCAATGTTATGGCGAGTACTGAAGGTAACACCCTTTGTCTCGGATCCAAGTTTGAACCTAGTTCCCTATCCAGCAACCCATATTGCATATGCCAAAACTTAGCAGAAAGCATGAGGTAAAGGCGTTTGTTATGTCTTGTGATGGTACATTTGGAATTTCCGTAACAAGAGCATTTTTGGTTCGGCTTGTCCTTCGAAGGCGCTTATATTTGAGGAGGTAGTCACCCGATCATTCATCTGGTGTAAATATAGATGTAAAAAGTCTTTTAGTTGGGTAGATTGGCTTAAAAACCCGCATCTTGTTACTTTGTAATTTCTAGCTTCTTGCTAGTCTTTTTGTTTCAATAAAATCCGTCGTTCAAAAAAAAAAGTGATGTTGTACCATTAAACCTATTCCAAAGAACTTCAGCTACATATGTGCCAGAATTTCCTTCTTCGATGGCCTCTATGGCAATGCAGAAGGAATAAGCATGAGATACTTTATAGTATTTGCACTCATCCAGGGTTGAATTGTGATTAAAGTTCAGTGTGTTCGCATCCTTTTAGTGTATGCACATTACCATATTAGTTGAGCATCTCATTTAGTCAGGCGGTGTTGGATTGTTTGATTGTGCTTCTGCTGTTTAAAGTAGTAGCGATAATCAAATGTTTGTCAAGAAAACTAAAACTAAATAGCAATACAAAAGTAAGAGCGTACAAAAAATAAAGAACAAACAGATATATGTGGTTCCTAGCTGTTAATCTAGGTACCAACAGTTTGATATAAATGAGCCAAAGTGAGCATTGAATTTATTTAAAATTAACAATGTAACCTTGGATACTTACGTCGATAGTATCCTGACCAAAATGAGCTCAACACAGTCAACCCACAATAGTCTTTGTTGAATGGGCACTACCCCTTATGTAATAATATGAGCAAATGGTCAAAGCTTCCATCCTGTTATCGCTCATTACATAAAGTTAGATCCACAAAAATAAATAAACTTATAAAAAGTATAATACTTACCTCACAAAAATAATAGTAGTAGTGAGAAAGTGATCCGTGTAGAGATAAGCCAATAAGGCCAGACCTAAAACAAAAGAGGGTAATCCCAACGTTATGACAAGTACTGAAGGTAACATTCTTTGTCTCGGATCCAAGTTTGAGCCCAGTTCTCCATCCAGCAACCCCTATTACATATGCCAAAACTTGGCAGAAAGCATGAGGTCAAAGCATGCTGGAACAGCAGATGGGAATGTTCTAACGAAATTGCATAATTTAGTTGTTGAATCAGCATGTATGTGGGTATTCATGAAAACTTAGACATGCTTATGAAAATAGTATTTATGGTGACCAAAAATCTCAGATTCCGGTATTACATAACATGGTCATTGCTAGAGACCAGTAATTGTACGTGGCTCAGTCAGCCATAACCAAATTAAGAGCTAATTACATACCGAATGGTTTATGATTGGTAAGAGAAAACTTGAAGAGTGATGTTGTACCATTAAACCTATTCCAAAGAACTTCAGCTACATATGTTCCAGAATTTCCTTCTTCGATGGCCTCTATGGCAATGCAGAAGGAATAAGCATGAGATACTTTAAAGTATTTGCACTCATCCAGGGTTGAATTGTGATTAAAGTTCAGTTTGTTCGCATCCGTTTAGTGAATATCTAAGGGTAAATTTAAAATGTCATTTTGAGACTTTCAGTCCCATTTGACCATTTCAATGTCATTTTGATCAATTACATTGAGACATCTGATTATTACAGCCTCAGTTAGCATAAACACATCTAAACAGCAAACACTATTTCATACGACTCGTCACATTACAACTGATTATTTAATTGAGGTTCAATATCGTATAATCACCAGTAAAACGCATATCCAAACACTCCTTAATCTATGATAAATAGGTGCTTATCTGCTAATACTACTTCTTTCATTTACTAAACGAATTGGTATATGGCTGATTGTGTTTAAATTGTTTTGAATGTAAATGTTGGAGATACAACTGAAAGTACATATGGAATAAAAACTCATCAGCTACCAAAAGAAACTATCTACTAAATGTTGGAGATAGTAAAGTAAAGAAGATACATTAGGTGTTATCATACGAAAATAAGCAGAAATGTTTGCAATGAAATGATGTTTTCAATATATTACTATGATAATTTGTTTGTGTACGATTTCCTAATAATAACAGTCCGTTTAATGCTATAACACATCCATGTACTCATGTAGCATACAGTTATTTTATGAAAGCATACTACACCAAAATGCATACAGTTTCTAACACTAACTATGTAGCAAGTAATTACACTACAGGATGATAATGATTTAGACTTAATTAACTATGTCACTACTCACTTAAAAATCCCCATATAAATTTGTTCTATATTTTCATAGACACCGGCTATTTTATTTAAGTACTGGGTCACCAAATAAAACAAATACAGAAGGGAAGACGTACCTTCGACTGATCATTCATTGTGTACTTGGGGTTTCATAGCCGGGAACAAT
>BQNB010174710.1:0-13234 GCA_026074375.1 Tanacetum coccineum
TACCTTACAAGACTTGGAAAAAAAAATTAAATGTATATCGCGTGACTAATGGCGCGATCCACTTTTATTAATTTTTTTTAAATCTCACGAACCACTATGATACCGACATGTGTACAAAAGTAAATCGCGGGGGGGGGGGGGACGCGATTTAGATGGGCATTTTGAATTTTTTTTTTGTCAGGGTCAAAACTAAATTACACAATTCCCAAATGGCTACTGCGAAATTTTTCCCTATCTAAAAACATTATTTGGGCTGCAACTTTACATAATAAGACCATGGGTTCAATGGTTTTGTGCACATGAGTTTCAGATAGCATATGAGAACCTGATAAGGACAATGTCCAAAAAGTTATAAACCATATATAAAGTATTTATTAAGATCAGTAATGTGAAGAATTAGTCAGCATCTGGGATAAACACATGCAATAACCTCAGGTAGTAGACTTATACGCTATATATTGCCACTGTGTATGTTTTAGTTCCTTGTTCAATATTTTTGTTCGGCAATGTCAATAGGACTTCTCTTTTGGCTTTTGCCATTTCTTTGGTGAATATATAATGTGTTGGAAAAATGGTTATTGCAAAATGAGTTTTTCAAACTTTGGACACCATTTAACATATGTAGATGTTATATATCTTTATATTATATTGGGGCTTTGATTTCTCCTCGAAGAGAGCTTCGCAACGAGCTAAAGTATGTCCAAAGTGGAGTTAAGATGAATGAGATATCGTGTCTCAAAGTTAGGCACGTGGAACACAAAATTTGGGAACTAAAACTATCCCACATCGCCCAAAAGGGAAGTGGATAGTGGTTTATAAGGACATCTTGGTATTGGCTACCAAATTCCTTTAGGTTGGTTATGCTCCCATGCCTACGTGCGCCCGCGGGGGGGGGGGTGCAGAAAATGGGATTTCTGGGCCAAAATGGGTTCAAAGCTTCTGAACTCATGCGAACCCGCCCGACCTGCGGACACGAATGCAGCTCCGAAATGTCGCCTATGCGCGTATGAAACATGTATGTCGGTTCTCTATCTTTATAAAGAACTGATACTTCCTTTTGTAACTCAGACTTTTGATAATAAAATAAAACCCACCTTTTCCTCCTACTATCTTATATTCTGATTTTAATTTGCTGGTCTTTTGCTTTTGCCTACTGATTATCCATCCCTCATCCTAACAAATTGGTATCAAAGCCAACCGATCAATTTGAATCAAGCTCGAATATTGTTTTTGGATTCCAATAGATTTTAGCTTTGGATTTCAAGAATCGACTTCTTGACATCATTTGAATTGGTTTTGCATTTGGTGTTTATTGTCAATCGAGTTAGGCGATATCAGGTTTGTTGTTTGGTTTCATTCCCTTTGTTAAATTGATTTGAAGCTTCCGCTCGTTTCATAAATTGAAGGTGTATGTGGATTAGAATTTGGGGAATAATCAGAATTTGATTTTGTGAATTTACTGCATGTTGGGTTTTACACTTTGGGCTTTGTTTCATAGCAGTCAATAGGGTAATTGTTTGCTATTAGGTAGTAAAACCCCATTTGAATAGTTATGTCTTCTCAAACATCATCATCATCTGTTAGTGTTGTTGAGAAGTTCAATGGAAAAGGTAATTTTAGTTTATGGCGGATTAAAATTCGAGCCTTATTAAAACAACAACGTATTTGGGAACCTCTAGCCGGTCCCAAAACCGCTAATTTGACCGATGCAAAATATAACTCGCAAGATGAAAGGCGCATTCCACTATTTTGCTATCTTTGTAGGATGAGGTTCTCTATGAGGTTGCTGGCGAGGAAACGGCTGCCGGTATGTAGAAGAAGTTAGAAAATCTTTATATGACAAAGGCATTGACGAATAAGTTGTTATTGAAACAACATTTATTTTCACTCTGAATGAAAGAAGGCTCGGCATTAAAAAATCATCTTGATGCATTGAACTCAATCTTGATGGATTTGAAGAACGCTGAAGTCAAGATTGATGATGAAGATGATGCTCTTATTCTTCTAGTATTGTTACCTCCCTCGTTTAAGAACTTTATGATTTCCTTTGTTGTTGGTAAAGACATTATTACGTTGGAAAATGTTCGATCCAGTTTGCATTCCCGAGAGCTTCGTCATCAAGCATCAGGAACTTCAGAATCTCAACCCGTCGGCTTATCAGGTCATGATAGGGGTAGACATCGAACACAAAAAGGCAAAGGAAAAGGCAGATACAAAGATAGATCAAGTCGAGACCTCGAGGGTTAAATCCTCGAGATACTTGTAATTATTGCAAAGAGGAGTGCCATTGGAAGTTTAATTGTCCTAAGCTTAATGAAAAAGGTCAGGTAGCGGCCGTTGCTAAAGATGACTTGGGTTCGAAACGCGATGTGGTACTCTCGGTAGTTAATTATAAAGGTACACATCTTGTTTGGATCATGAATTATGCTTGTTCTTTTCATATGAGTCTCAACCGGGATTGGTTTGTGGCATATGAAGAGTTTGAAGGCGGGCATGTCTTCATGGGTAACGATTCACCATGAAAAGTTATTGGCATTAGAACAATTCAGATTAAGATGCATGATGATGTGTTTAGAACCCTCACTGATGTTCGCCATGTTTCGGATCTTAAGAAAATTTTGATCTCACTAGGTGTGTTCGACTCGAATGGTTTCAAATACATGAGTGAGAATGGTGTACTTTGTGTTTCGAAAGGTGCTTTGGTGGTCATGAAAGAAACTAAAAGTACTTCTTATCTTTACACTTTACAAGGTGAAACGATTACAGGTTCCGCATTTGTTTCGTGTTCAGAGAAAGTAAAATTTTGATGATGTTGTAGCATATGCGTCTTAGATGCATGAGTGAAAAGGGCATGGTCATATTGAGCAAGCGAGGACTACTTGACAACCACAAGGTGGCTAGCTTGGAATTTTGTGAGTACTGTGTCACCAGGAAACAAAAGTGAGTGAGTTTCTAGAAAGCAAATCATCAAACAAAGGCGACTCTCGATTATCTTTATGTCGATTATTGGGGGCCTTCTCGACTACCTTCTCTTGGTGGTGCTTGGTATTTTCTCTCAATCATTGACGATTTCTCAAGAATGACGTAGGTGTTTATGATGAAACATAAGAGTGGGGTGTTTGAGAAATTTAAGCATTGGAAGATTTTGATTGAGGACCAAACAGGAAGGAAGATCAAGCATCTTCGTACTGATAATGGTTTAGAATTTTGTTCAAGAGAGTTTAATGACTTTTGCAGAGATGAAGGAATTGTAAGGCATTATACGGTTCGTTACACTCCTCAACAAAACAGGGTAGCTGAACGAATGAATAGTTTTATTAGAGAGAACTCGATGCCTACTGTTGAATTCTTGATTAGATAGAAGTTTTTAGGCCGAAGCACTCAATACGGCTTGCTATCTACTAGTAATCAATAGGTCTCCTTTCGCCGCTATTGATTGTCAAACTCCCATTGAAGTTTAGACTGGGAAGCCCGTAGATTATTCGAAGCTTCGTGTTTTTAGATGCCCCGCTTATTACCATGTTAGTGAAGGAAAGCTAGAACCAAGAGGCGAGAAAGGCATTTTCATGGGATATGGTGATGAGGTTAAAGGCTATCAAATTTGGTCACCATCTGAAAGAAGAGTCATTCTTAGCCGAGATGTGACATTTAACTAGGATTACTTGTTTTACGTGAAACAAGATCCGATTGAATCAAAGCTTGAAAATGATGTTTCTGAAAAAGTGGAGGTTGTTTTTAAGCAGGTGGAGCACGTTGTTCCATGAGATACGAACCACGATGATGCTTCAACAAATCATCACACAAATTCGCCACATTTGGAACATGAGCAAGATAGGTCTATAGCCCATGATAGACCTCGTAGAAATGAAAAATCTCATAGTCAATTTGGTTTTGAGGACTACGTCGCATACGCATTACAAGTAGCTAAAGAGGTGGAGTCTCTTGAACCGGCTACTTATCGAGAGGCTATTACTTCTAAAGACTCTAATAAGTGGATTGCGGCTATGGGTGAAGAGATAGAATCTCTTCATAAGAACAAGACATGGTAATTGGTCCAACTACCCGAAAGAAGAAAAGTTGTTGGTTGTAAGTAGGTTTTCAAGATGAAAACCGACTTACCAGGCTCAGATAGATTCAAGACACGTTTGGTCGCGAAGGGATATAGCCAAAAGGAGGGAATCGACTACAATGAGATTTTCTCCCCCGTGGTACGCCATACATCTATTCATGTGTTACTATCCTTAGTAGCACATCACCACTTAGAGTTAGAATAATTAGATGTAAATACTGCCTTTATTCACGGTGACCTTGAGGAAGAAATTTATATGAGCCAACCTGAAGGCTTCGTTGTTCAAGGCAAAGAAGACTACGTTTGTAAGCTTCGAAAATCTCTATATGGTTTAAAGCAGTCGCCGAGACAATGGTACAAGTTATTTGACAACTTTATGGTAAAACATGGTTTTAGTAGAAGTGCTAATGATTTTTGTGTATATCATAAAAGAGCACCGTCAGGATCACTTATCTACTTACTCTTGTACGTTGATGATATGCTCGTAGCGGCTAAAGACATTGACGAGGTTAACATGTTGAAGATTCTTCTCAATACAGAATTTGATATGAAAGTTTTGGGAGCAACTCGAAAGATTTTGGGTATGGAAATAATTCGAGATCGGAAACATAATAAGCTTTTCTTATCATAGAAAAGTTATATCGAGAAGATTATTTCTCATTTTGGCATGAGTTCGGAAAAATCAGTAAATACTCATTCCTCGGCTAATTTTTGTTTATCTACTACTTTTGCTCCTCAAAATAAAGCAGAGATAGAGTATATGTCCCGAATACCCTATGCTAGTGTTGTTGGAAGTTTGATGTATGTTATGGTTTGCACAAGACCGGATATAGCTCACGCGATGAGTGTTGTGTCACGATATATGGCTCATCCCGGAAAAGAGCATTGAAATGAGGTGAAATGCTTTTTTCGTTATTTGAAAGGGACATCTGATGTTGGACTCATTTATGGTGGTGAACGTGAATATTTGGTTGCCGGATACTCAGATTCGGATTATGCTGTGGATCTTGATGCTAGAAGATCCTTGACATGTTATGTTTTTACTATTGGGAATTCGGTTGTAAGTTGGAAAGCTACATTACAACCGTCAGTTGCTTTATCTACTACCGAAGCCGAGTATATGGCCTTAACATAAGCAACAAAGGAAGAAATTTGGTTGAAATGTTTGATTGAAGACCTTGGTTTCCCTCAAGATCAAGCGACTGTGTTTTTTGATAGTATGAGTGCTATTTGTTTGGCTAAAGACCAAGTACACCATGACCGGACTAAAGACATAGTATTTGTACTGAAAGAAGAATCAAAGTGAAGAAGATTGGCACCGAAGACAATCATGTGGATGTGTTTACTAAACTAGTTCCTTTGAGCAAGTTTCGCCACTGTTTGGATTTGCTTAATATCGATATAGTTGGAAGTATGGTGTCACTTAGGAGTTAAAGTCAAGGTGGAGATTGTTAGTTGTTGTGACTAGTACTCCTCAGGGTAGTTTGGTAATTTTAGTAGTAAGGGCATTTTGGTAGTTATTTAAGAAGTAGGAAACATGTATGTCGGTTCTCTATCTTTATAAAGAACTGACACTTCCTTTTGTAACTTAGACTTTTGATAATAAATTAAATCTCAGCTTTTGCTCCCACTATTTGTTCTGATTCTTGCCCTGTTAAGATTTTAATTTGCTGTTGGTATTTTGCTTTTGCCTACTGATTATCCATCCCGCATCCTAACATTACCATTAAATAAGCTTGTTTACTAGTTAAGAATTATTTATCATTAGTACAAGTTCATATAGTTTCACCAGTTTACCAAAGGTAATAGAGAAGGTCACATCTATAAAAATCAAAACATATTGAGCGTCTTTGAAATATTAAAACAAACGAGTCTAGTCTTGATTCAAACTTAATAATGCATATAGTGTTACTTGGAAATCTAGAATCGTGGTTGTAGATGCAAACGAATGACTTATTTCTCAAGGTTGTATAAGATGGTTTATAATCGAACTATTATTCAATGATCTATATATAGGATATCGATTGGATTTTTCTCTTTAAATTTTAATGGGACATGGACAATCTTAATGGGCCCTTAGCTTGTTGATCTCTATCTCAAGTTGACAGCGATTACATGTAGGGGGTGTAGGGGTGTAAATGGGTCGATTAGGCACTACGGATCGGGTGAGCTACATTCACATGTTTTTTTTTCTTTTTTATCATTCGCTCATTTGAAGTCGTTTCATCTATCTATATCCATTTAATGAGTCGGGTAAATAGATATCCGTTAGATATTAGAAAAAAATCTTCAAAGGTAATCTCATAGTTTTATTCATATTTTGTAATCATCGTTAGCATCAATACATGATTTGTTTAACTCAAAATCGTTAACAACATAGTCCTAATAGATATAATCACTACATGGTTTCTAATATAAAAGCGTAATATAATGTAAAAAAAGGTAAAAGCTAGTATAAAATACCACGCTACTTTTTAAATTTTACCGACTAAAAACATTTATTAGCAAATTAGTTTAAAACCCGTCTAATACACAGGTTTTTTAAATGTATTCTTATTTCAATATGAGTAATGGTAATATAAATACTATATATAAATACTATATATGTCAGAATGAGTATACTTACATAGATTTTAAAGTACTATATCTTTACTACAAACAAAACCTTTCCCACCTGGTTTTACACCTGCTGACCAGGTAAAATCAGACAGAAAAAACTCTCCACTTCACAGTCACTCGGGAGGTCTTAATTCTCGCGTCTTGGAGGAATCTCAGCCTACTAAAGATCAAGGTTCCCCAAAGGATAATCTTAACCAAAGAGTAGGCGGCTCTATATTGGAGGTTATAGACGACATGATCAAGGTTGGTCAAGCTATGGGTTTTACGATGGAAGGGAGTAAGAAAGACATGGAGAAAATTATTGGATCTCAAGGAGTTTGCGATGGTTTCAAATGAATTGTTTATCCCTAAATGTTCAAGGCCTAGGATCCAAGGCCAAAAAGGATTGGATCAAGGAGTTAAACAACAAACACAAGGTGAATTTTCTTTCTATTCAAGAAACGAAGTCAGATCATATTTCTGATATGGACATCAAATCGTTATGGGGTAATTCTAAGTTCGATTGTACTATTAGTGAATCCGTCGGTAATTCGGGTGGCATTTTATGCGTTTGGGATCCAAGCGTTTTTTGTAAAGAAAATCACATCATCTCGGATAACTTTATTGCGCTTTATGGTTCATGGGTCTCCAAGAAGGTGAAGTTACTTATGATATCTATTTATGCTCCTCAATCCTCCGCTAGTAAGCGTATTCTATGGAATTACATTTCGAATCTCATTGGCTGTTGGGATGGGCATTATATGGTCATGGGGGATTTCAATGAAGTTAGATGTGTGGAGGATCGTTTCGGTTCGGAGTTTAATGCTCAAAGTGCCAATGAATTCAATTGTTTTATTTCTAACTCGGGGCTAATCGAAATTCAGTTGGAAGGTTACTCATTTACTTGGTCTCTTCAATCGGCCAAGAAAATGAGTAAATTAGATCGTTTTTTAGTTTCGGATGGCTTACTCTCGGTATTTCCTCATCTATCGGGAATTTGCCTTGATAGACATCTCTCGGATCATCGCCCTATCCTACTTAGGGAAGTGATTTTTGATTATGGGCCTTCTCCTTTTCGGGTCTATCACTCTTGGCTCAATTTTCAAGATTTCGATAAAATGGTTTTGGAAACGTGGAATAACATTGATATTGATGATAGAAATAAGATGGTTCGTTTTAAGAAGAAATTGCAAATCCTTAAAAAGAAAATTCGGTTATGGGTTAATGATTATCGCAAAAAGCAATCTGGTCACCTCGAGGAGCTTCGTTCTAATCTGCGAGATATTGACAAAGAGTTAGATCAAGGGGGTACAAACGAAGTCATTCTCCAGAGACGGTTAGAGATTTTGAAAAACTTGCACGATATAAATTCTGCTAATGCACGTGATTATATGCAAAAGGCTAAGATTCAGTGGGCTATCGAGGGCGATGAAAATTCTAAGTTCTTTCATGGAATCATCAATCGTAAACGTGCGAATTTGGCCATTAAAGGTGTTATGGTGGATGGTGATTGGGTGGACGACCCATGTCGTGTTAAAGAAGAATTCCGTCTTCACTTTGCTAATCGGTTTCGAGCTCCAGTCGACACTAGGTATAAACTTAATTATACTTTTCCTAATAAGTTGCAACCTGATCAAATGGCCACTTTGGAGAGCCTGGTTTCCAGAGACGAAGTGCGTAATGCGGTGTGGGGCTGTGGTGAGAACAAATCGTCGGGCCCTGATGGGTTCTCGTTTGAATTTTTTCGCAAATTCTGGGATACCGTAGGTTTCGTGTTTTATGAGGCGGTGGAATGGTTTTTCGAACATAGCTCTTTTTTCTAGAGGATGCAACTCTTCGTTCATTGCTCTCATCCCGAAAAATCAAGATCCTAAGTTCGTTAACGATTATCGTCCTATTAGCTTGATTGGGAGTCTTTATAAGGTTGTTACTAAAATCTTAGCCAATCGGCTTTCGTCGGTCATTCCTGGCTTATATCGGATGTTCAAACGGCGTTTCTTCCCAACAGGCAGATTTTGGATGACCCCTTTATCATTAATGAACTTCTTTTCTGGTGTAAGCATAAGAAACAACAAGCTATGGTGTTTAAAGTCGACTTTGCTAAGGCTTACGACTCTATAAGGTGGGATTTTCTAGAAGATGTGCTTACTGCTTTTGGTTTTGGTCCTAAATGGTGCTCGTGGATTCGTGGTTGTCTTCATTCTGGTATGGCTTCGGTTCTGCTCAATGGTAGCCCTTCGTCCGAATTCCAATTTTATTGCGGTTTGAAGCAAGGAGACCCCTTAGCGCCTTATCTCTTTTTATTAGTCATGGAGTCCCTCCACCTTTCGGTTTCTAGGGCCATTGAGGCGGGGATTTTTAAGGGCATCAAAATTGATTCAACTCTAAATCTTTCTCACCTTTTTTATGCGGACGATGTGGTCTTTATAGGCGAGTGGTCACCTTCCAACCTTTCTGGTATTACCAATATTCTCCATTGCTTTTCCTTATTGTCTGGTCTTTCGATCAACCTTAAAAAGAGTAATCTGCTTGGAGTTGGGGTTCGTTCTGAGTATGTCAAAGATGCGGCTGTGAACCTAGGTTGCTTGACTATGAAAACCCCGTTTAAATATTTAGGGGTGATGGTTGGTGGTATTTGTGCCACTTCTCAGGCTTGGGAGGATACCATAGGAAAGCTTAAGGCTCGGCTCTCCAACTGGAAACTCAAAACCCTCTCGGTAGGAGGGAGGCTTACCCTCCTTAAATCGGTTCTAGGGTCGACACCTATCTATAATCTGTCCATTTATAAAGCCCCCAAATCTGTGCTTCATTCGATGGAGTCCTTGCGAAGGAACTTCTTTAATGGTTCTCAATGTAATGAGAGGAAAATAGCATGGATTAAATGGACCACGACTCTCGCGTCCAAGAAAAATGGTGGGTTAGGTATCTCTAGTTTGTATGCTTTAAATAGGGCGCTCCTTTTCAAGTGGGTTTGGAGATTTATTTCTCGGGACAATTCCCTGTGGTGTCGTTTGATCTTGTCTATGCATGGTTCCAAGTTACCTTCCTCATCCCCATTTCGGTATTCGACTTGGCTCTCCATTATTCGGGAAATTCATTCGCTTAAAGATCGAGGAGTAGATTTGGTATCCCATTGTCGCATCCATGTGGGTAATGGGTTGCGCACTAATTTCTGGAAGGAGGTTTGGATCGGCGATAATCCCTTGTGTGTTTTGTTTCCTCGCATTTTTGCTTTGGAAACTAATAAAGATAGTTCGGTGGCTGTGAAACTGTCTTCTGTTACTTCGTCTCTTCGTCGTCCAGTTAGAGGTGGGTCTGAAAGTTCGCAATTATCTCTCCTACAAGAGTACATAGAAGGGACGATTTTGTCTTCGTTGGAGGATAGGTGGGTTTGGGATTTAAATGGGGAAGGTGTCTTTTGTGTCAAAGACGTGCGAAATCTTCTTGATGATGTTTTTCTTCCAAAAGCCCCTATCGCTACAAGATGGATTAAGTATGTGCCGATAAAACTTAATGTCTTCGCTTGGAAGGTCCATCTGAATCGTTTACCAACTCGTGTAAACCTGCAACATCGTGGTGTTTTGGTTTCGGATCCTTCATGTCCTATTTGCCACTCAGAAGATGAAGACTTAGCGCATTTGTTTTTTCGATGTAGTTTGGTCACGGACATCGTTAGGCTTGTCTGCCGGTGGTGGAATATAGCATGGGCGTCGATTGATTCGTATTCCAATTGGCTTCATTGGTTCAATGCTATCAGATTAAGTCCTAAAGTTAATGATTTGCTTGAAGGAGTTTTCTACATAACATGGTGGAGTATTTGGAGGTTTCGAAATCAGGTCCTCTTCTCGTCTCTCGTCCCCCGCAAAGATGTTCTTTTTGATGAGATAGTGTCGCGTTCTTTCACATGGTGTCGTTCTAGATGTAAAAGTAACTTTAGTTGGGTTAGTTGGTTGCAACATCCCTATTTGATTTCTTTGTAATTTTGTCTCTAGCTCCTTGCTAGTGTTTTGTTCTAATAAAGTTGCCGTTAAAAAAAAAGTAATGCCACTTATAATACTTCTTAAAAAAATCTTAAAACATTTAAGAAAAGAAACACAGCTGACATACTCGTATACTAATTTAGTTGGTTTTAATGCCCCTTATATTACTTCTTAAATATTCAAACATGAAAATACATCTCACATACTTCTTAAACGATTTATATATGAATGCAAGAAAGTTTGACAAACACATACTCAATAATACTAATTCAATTGGTTTATCAATTATATAAAACACTAGACAAGTACACGTGCATAGCAACGGGATTTTATAGTGGCATATAATTATAATGATATTTTGGTTAAACAGAACGGTACACAAAACACTTAACCAACATATCACTATAACTATCTGTCACTATATAATTCCGTTGCTATGCACGGATACTCGTATAGCGCTCTTATTAGGGGTGAGCAGAAACCACATCGCAAACAGTAAATCTGCAAAAACCGCAAAAAACCGAACTGCAAAAACCGGTGGATCGGTTTTAAGAAAAAAGGAAAACCGCAAAACGCGGTGCGGTTGCGGTTTTACACGTAAAACTGAACCACAAAACCCGCACCGCACCGCACATTCATTATTTATAATCGAAAAACGACACATTGATTATTTAATGTGTGTTATAATGCTTCTAGTGAATATTATCATTAATATTCTTATAAGTCATAAGTGTGTGTGTTTACATTAAATATATGCATTGTTATTACCGAAAAATCCAACATTGTAAACCAAAAACCACAAAAAACCCACATTAATTATATAAGTCACAAGTGATGGTGCAGTGGGCTTAAAACCCGTAAAAACCGCAAAAAACCCTCAAAACCGAAACCGCAAAATGTGGTGCGGTTCGGTTTCTATTTTCATAGAAACCACAAGTGCGGGTGCGGTTCCGTTATTAACACAACGTGACAACCACAAGTAGCAACCTTGTGCCATTATCGTAAAAGAGGCCCTACTTTAACCTAAAATTTTAAATTAATGCAAAATAAATATACATAATATTCTTAAAAAAAAATAAGTACCCATATATGTTAATTTAATGATAACAAAGTACTTTCAATCATATTTACATATTATATAGTATCTATTTCTTAAATAATGCAATTCTCCTAGCATTCTTTGAAGTAAAGTTGTCGATCACATATTCATAATCAATACTCTCGAGTAAATCACTCTCAATTGCTATCAATGCCAACCCATTAACTCTCTCTTGTGTCATAGTGAGAAGGCGAATTATATATTATTGTATCATTATACTTCCTTCTACTGATTTGTAATTTATTCAAACTTCACTTAGCATAGGCGTACAACTCAAACAAAAAATTAGCATTGGCTTGGTTCTCAATCATAACAATTGTAAATTATAGTTAAAAAGCTAATAAAGTAAGTAAATAATAAGGGAATTAAACATTTAAACTGAAGATACTAATGAAAAATAAAGATACAGATCTTATGAATGAATAATAATGATGACGAATGACCTATGAAGATGACGAAGACCTAATGTCGAATTATATATATATATATATAGAGGAAGGTTAAAATAAAAAGATAAATATTCGTGAGAATAATAAAAAGAAATTTTTTTTTAAAAAGTTCTCGAAAAATTCTATAAAAATTCCATTAAATACAGTGTATGTTTGGTGCATAAAACTTTTGTAAAAAATTTTTCTTAATTTGATTTTTTTATTAACTTTTTTTATACGCAAAAAAAGAAATTTTGATGCAAAAAAAATTTTTGATGCACAAAATTTTCGACTTGTTATAGTTTGATGCGCAATAAAATTTTGATGCAAAAAGTCAAAAGAAATTGGGTACAAAAACGAATTTTTGATGCACAAAAAACCGATTTAATGCACAAACGTTTTTTTTCATAATTTTTTTTCGGCAAAACTATCCACTTTTAGAAAAACTTCCTTTACAACTTTTTCATGCACCAACATACACGATCTTGTGGAATTTTTTCAGAATTTTTTGAAAACTTAAAAAAAAAAAATCTTTTTATCCTTCTCACGAATATTTGTCTTTTTATTTGATCTTTATCCTATATATGTATATATATATATATATATATATATGTATATATATATAATAATATATATACTTTTCCTACCGCCAAATGAAAGAACCATACATATTGGACTAGTATTCAAACTGGGCCTTTAAAACACTATACAAGTATCAGACAATTATTAGCCACTCTTGGATTTTAGGCCCGTTGGTCATTTTGCACATGCTCAAATCCGGGCAATGCAGTTGTAACGGGTGTTGATAGGTTCGGTTTATCGGGTTGTACGGTTAGTTCGGTTCGGTTAATACTTTCATCTGTCATTTACCTTACGAAAAGCTTTAAATCCTCTTTATCTTCCTAATGAGAAATTGGAATGGACTAGATGCATTGACACTTGGAAAACTACCGGAAATTAATACTATATAGCTATGATCGAGAAAGGACCGATTGTGACGGAGGGTCATGATGATGACGTGTTGTTTGTTGTAGTATATAATCTATATATGTATGCAATT
>BQNB010174711.1:0-11061 GCA_026074375.1 Tanacetum coccineum
GTGTGCTCCCCCTCGTTCGAGGGCACCAAGGAATCGAGCTATGGTTTCTTGGCTACAAAAACGAGTTAGAACAATACAAAATTTATAACATGTAGCAAGAAGGAAGGAAAAATATGACAAGTGCAAAAAAAGATCAAAGAAAAATATGCTTCATTCATTTAGGACAATGTGTGTGAACAACACACAAGCATACATAAATAGAAAAACAAATATGCTTTAGAAGCATGTTGATACATTATAAAAGAAAGAAAAAATTACATGTTTCGTCCCTATGGTTTATACCAAAATCAAGTTTCGTCTCTATTTTATTTTAATTACACTAGTCGTCCTTAATTTTAAAACTGGTAACGCTGGCCGTTCCTATTTTGGATGGTCGTTAACTATTCTCGTTAAGTCTAATTATTAGAAGGGTATTTTGGTCTTTTTTCTCCTGTCACCACCATAGGGACGAAACGTGTAATTTTTTCTTATTATTATTATTATTATTATTATTATACGAATCAACTTAAAAAAAATTATATTAAACAACTTTAAAAAAATTTATACGAATCAACTTAAAAAGAAATTTTAATTTTCTTTTTATAAAAAGAATTAAAATTTTTATTTCGGTTTCAGTTTACGAGCAATAATATAGAAAAAAAAATTAAATTTGTTTTGATTTCGGTTTCAGATTACGAGCAATAATAAAAAAAGTTAAAAATTTATTTTTTTTAATTTCGGTTTCAGTTTACGAGCAATAAAAAAAATTTAAAAATTTTAAATTTTTTTTATATCGGTTTCAGTTTACGAGTTGCTCGAACTGAAACCGAAATAAAAAAAATTAATTTTTTTATTGCTCGTAAACTGAAACCGAAATAAAAAAAATTAAAATTTTTTAATTTTTTTTATTATTGCTCGAACTGAAACCGAAATAAAAAAAATTATTTTTTTTTTAATTTTTTTAATTATTGTTCGTAAACTGAAACCGAAATAAAAAAATTTAAAAATTTTTAATATAAGAAAAAATAATAATAATAATAATAATAAGAAAAAATTACACGTTTCGTCCCTATGGTGGTGACATGAGCAAAAAGACCCTTTTAATAATTAGACTTAACGAGAAAAGTTAACGACCATCCAAAATAGGGACGTCCAGCGTTACCAGTTTCAAAATTAGGGACGACTAGTGTAATTAAAATGAAATAAGGACGAAACTTGATGTTTGCTATAAACCATAGGGACGGAACATGTAATTTTTTCTAAAAGAAAATCCTAAATAACCATAGAATGATTTTTGACTTGCTTGCGACACAAAAGGGTTTGACGATTATTTGTAGGCATATTACGAAGTTAGTTGGTTGTTGATGGAGAGTTTGGAGCAGAGGCGGTTGTGAAAGGGTAATCTCTTTGAACTCTAAGAGGTGGATGTGGTCGAGTGAGGAGGAATTCAATCCAATTGATATCCTCACTTAAAGCAAGGCATTGTTTTTGGGTGAATATGCAACAAGGGAAATACCCAACATGGGTTTCAACTTGGTTCATGTTAAGAGTGTGTGGTAGGTTTGGAGAGTAATGTGATGAGAGAATGTTGTTTTGTTGAGAGAGATGCATAGCTAAGAGGTTTGATAGGTCTTGTAGTTGATTAATGTCATCAACTAGGCTTTCTCTACTTGGAGATGGAGGTGATGTGTATTGAGTTTGGTTGTCACTTTGAGGTGGAACTTGAGTGTGAGTTTCATGTGAGTTGATAGGTGAGATAGGAAGTAGAGGATGTGAGACAACTTGTGGTGATGTGAGAGTGTCCTTAATGTAAGGAGTTTGGTTGTCACTTTGAGATGAAGCTTGAGTGTGAGTAACATGTGAATTGATGGGTGAGATGGAAAATGGAGGATGTGAGACACCTTGTGGTGATGTGGTAGTGTTCTTGATGTAAGGATTTGGTAATGCTTGATTGGGGTGATTGTTTTCTTGAGATGGTTGATGATGAGGAGTGAGTGGTTTTGGCATTGGTGTAGGTAAGTTTACATTGAGCCCATTGGATGTGTTACAAGGGTTTAGTTTCTTCCTCCAAATGGGTTTCACACTCATTTTGGCTACCCTTGATGGTTTGGATGTGGGTTTGTTAGGAGATGTCATTGGTGAGGATGATTGTGATGATGATGGATGAGAATGTATTTATAGTGGAGGAAAGGTTTAAATTGGGAAGAATGAACATTTAAAGGATCAAATCCAAGAAATGTTTGTGAATTTAGGGAAACAGTAGCTAAGTCTAGAGGGTATTTGGTTAAAGGGAGGTGAAAATACTGTTTTACCCGTGTTTGCCTAGGCCGGTCCCCTTAATTAGGGGTCGGTCCCCTTAAAATTAAGGGGGCCGCCCTTTATGAATTAAGGGGGCCGCCTACTGGCATTTCCCAGATTTCCCAAAATTTGATTTTTCTCAAAATTTTGTGTGAGGGTTTCTGTTTTGGTGGTTAATTTGCAGCAAGTCCATCCTTTTATGGCAATTAAGATTTTTAGCACATAGCACTTAAGCATTCAACATTCTACATATGTATGACAAGATGTAGGATAACCTATTTCACATAATTTTGGCATATACTTATATATGAATTGAAGATCATAAGGGTGAAGAACATATGAAATAGTAACTAGATATAATACACAAAGAATTTTCCTTGATAAGGGGGTTAAGTTAAAAACGAACCAAACTTTTGTGCAAATCCTAGTGTGTGCCTAAGTGCGACAAATGTGGAGTAGCGATTATTTCGACACTAAGACATGTAAAACCTAAGAAATAATCCAAGTGCTCCTTGATTTAATTTTGCTCAACCAAGATTGTCGTAAATATATATTAGATTATATACTTTTGACAACAAGTAAGAGAACATTATGCATATGTGAAAAATGTTTTTAGCATATCTCAATAACATGTGATAATTGATTTTCATGTGCTCCTAGTTGTGAGAAAGACTTTTTGGAAAATAATAGATTGGGATTATTGTATATATGTATAATGATATATGCATTTGGATAGGAGGATTTGTAAAAGTTTGCTTATAGACTTTTCCCAATCTTGTGATTTTGTGCAAAATAGAAACCTAGACACAGAGAGAAAAAGAAAAAATGTCAGTCAGGTGGTAGATCCCCCATAAAAGTCTGGTGGTCCCACTTAAAATTAAAGGGCCCGCCCTTTATCTATGTTGCTCAACATTTTCCAAATATAAGGAGTCTTGAGAAAACGACCTTTGCCTATGATATTACCACGCCAAGTTGCTTCCAAAGATTACGTTTCCACCGTTGTAAGCGTGTATGAAAGAAAACAACTTTCGATTACTGGAACAATGTGTTTTAAGCATCCACTATCTTTAAATCTACTCATTTATCGGGTTCCAAGTTTTATTCCTAAGCATATTCATTGGGCGCTTGGAGCTACATACAAGTTTCATCTTTAGTCTATTGCATTTACATCTTCTCCATTATCGATCCAGCCCTCAATAAAATTCCATTGATCATTGTTCTTTAAAGCTCTTTGAACATTCAACCAATGAGTGATTTGGATCACCACATCTAAACATTTTTCTTACACTTTACCATACCCATCATTTCTACTTTCTTGGAATGTTTTTCTATCCGCCTCGTGTTTCGTTAACAAATCTTCCTCGTCTCTTGAAGAATTCTTGAATTCTTTAACGGCCATAAAGCTTACTCTTCGTCTCACTATCGAGCTTGAGCTATCTTCATCCCTTACTTCCTTTTTCATCTTTAATGCAAGAGATCTAACTTTGTTCTTTCTTTGCCATTTGACTGTTTTTGAAATCTTCTATATTACCTTCTTCAAAAACTTTCAGTTTCCAATAAGTTCGTCAAGAGGTAAGTTGTTAGATTCTTTGATTCTTCAATCGCCATGATTTTTTGCACGCCATTTGGATGTAATAGCCTTAATAAAACTCTTCCTAACAAAATTCTTGCTAGAAAAACCTTCATCAAGTGCATTTAGGACGATGTAATAATAGTGTTAAATTTGCAAAGTGCAGTTATCTACTATTGATTCCCTCTCTCTGCTGGAATATGAAATTGTCATATGTGTACAGAAGATCTATATTTTGTTAGCTTTGACTTGATTATTACCTTGATGAGTGATTAACAAAGTATCCTAATTTCTTTTGCGGTTTGAGGCACATAAACATTCTTTTTCGTATTCTTTCCTGGCAGAGCGATTATAATCTACAATTTAAGCTTCATTATTTTAGCAAGCTTTCTTTTTTAAGATCATCATTTTGTTTATGAAAAGTACAACTTCATCCTTTTTAGTTTCGGGATTATTTTGAATAAGTAGGAAAATCATCATCGGTAATAACATGCCAAAGATCTAGACTTTTTGATTTCACATAAGATTCGAATCATTTTTTTCCAATAAATAAATCCATCACATTTCAAATACGGTAGTCTTTGCAGAGATTGCCCTTCTAAATATTTTTTCGATTCCATAGATCGATTCAAGTTTTTAAATACAATTTAATTTAAAAATCATGTTTATCGTAGCTTCTTGATACCAATTGTGGAAAAACTAAAAGGGGGGGTTGGATAGTTTATCGCTTTTTAATTTAAGGTTTCTAAAGTGTTTGTAAAAATTCTAGATTCGACTTTATGTGAATTCAATACTTGCACAATATAGAACAATAAACCTATCTAAATAATAGCTAAGATAGTATGAGAAAGTAATGCAAGACAAGAGATAAGAGTAAGAACAATCAAACAAAACCCAACGCGAGGATTTAAAGTGGTTCGGCAAAGAAGCACCTCTTCGCCCTACTCCAGCTCGAACCTCGAGCACCCGAAACACGAGAGTTTTTCTTCACTATGTCAACAGCTCCCTTATGGCGATAAAACCATACATAACTTGTTGCTTACCCACGATTACGACACCAAAAGCTAAATGTCGATTCTAATCTTTAGCTAGAACCAAATCTATCACAACACAACTCACGACTTGTTCACACGACTTTACAACTTCACCGAGACTCTTCACAACTTCAAGACTTCTTCACAACACTACTTATAATCACAACTATCAAGCACTAGCTTGGTAAGATCACCCGATCCCAACTATACTTACAAAGATCACCAAGAACTACAACAACACAACTATACAAGATATACAAGGTTAAGAAATGAATAATTTAAATTGGCAACAACACACAAAGTGTAATACTTCTTCACTTTATGATAGAATTATTCTTATCTTGCCCTTTAAGGAATATAAGTGGATGGTGGGGTGAGTGTCGTGGATCACTTGGAAAACAAAGCATTAATGAATAAATGATCAAAGGAGTTTTAGAGAGGAGGTATGAGAGTTTGTTTTGGCAAAAGAATGAGTGCAAAAATGAAAAAATAATGGGGAAAGTCAGAATTATAGGACAAAGTGGGGGAGCGTCACATTGGGGACGGTCCCTTATAAATAGGGTTGGCGGTCCCCTTAAAAATTAAGGGGGACCGCCCATGTAATTTAAGGGGGTGGCTAGGGCCCTCCCCGCTTTGTCCTTTTGTGTGAGGGGGGATTTCGGAACTTTTCTAGCCGTTTTAAGGTCCGAGAAGGATTTGAATTCAAAAGTTTATTTTGAATAAAACATTTCTTTTAATTGTAGAAAATGTTTTGTAATGTTTATAAAAATATTTATGACATTTTATAAAAGTTTGAGGTTGAATAAAAATTTCCTTTGATCATAAAATGCATTAAGCATTTATTTATTTATACCTTTAAGTGATATAATTATCGAAATGAAAATCTACTACTAATTACTTGTTTACGTTTAATTTTACATTGAACGTTTTTATATTTTATGATTATCAAAACGTAAAGACGTGAAAAAATATTAATAATGTTTTTAGGCATTATATTTTGTCAACATCACCTATGACAGATAAGACTTGGTTAACAGGATGACCAAGTTTGCAATGCCATAAATCCTTAGAAACATGACAAACAAAACTAGAATTACACAGACCAATATTAGACTTACCATTACCAACACAATCAAACATGTATAGACCACCAGATTCACTACCAGTCCCCATAATTTTTGCCAGATTCAAATCCTGAATATAACATTTATGCTCATCAAAACCAACAAAATACTTGTTATCCTTAATCATTTATTAACATATAACATACTAACATTATACTCAGGAACAACCAAGATATCAAACAAGACCACATCACTGGTCAACCTAAGACTACCTATAGTAGTAATTTTGGCTAAGGTACCATTAGGATGACCTACAGTTAACATAAGACTAGAGATATCAACCACATTAAACATATTTTTAGTAGAAACAATCATGTGTTGATTAGCACAAGAGTCTATGATCCAACCAAGAGTAACATTATACACATAAGAATTAGTTTTAGCATAGAAAAAAAATTTAAAATGAAGATTGAATTAAGCATTACTATTGAAAAAACTTGGTTTTATACCTGCCATATCACCAGAAACATTTGTAGCATGTTTCTCATTGATTAAACTTAAAAGTTTCATCATTTGTTCATTTGTGAAACTAGAGGACATAGAACTAGAAGATGTAGAAGCAAATTGAGAAACATCAAAACTTCCATTAAATCTTTTAACAACACTAAGCTGCTTTAACAGATTAGGATTTCTTTTAAAACTAGCAGGATAACCATTAAATTCATAGCATCTTTCAATAGTATGACCAATTAAACCATAATGCTGACAAACAAGATTAGGATTAGAACGTATATTATTGTTGTTATTAATGTTAACCCTTCTACTAGAGTTATTAGTATTGTTATTAGTTCTAACAACAAAAGCAACAAGTAAGTTTTTAGCAGACAATTTACAAGGTGCAAGTTGATGAGGTGTCATTTTATACACTTTTTTGGGGCCATTTAACCCCCTAAATCATGCGAATATGCCTAAATATTTTACTTAATCGTTTCTTTTTTATGTTTTAGCATTTGGGAAGCATTTGTAGGAAAAGCACGTGACTTGGGCTTGATTCGGGAAGAAACTAGACAAAAACACAACTTTTAAAGCTTGCGACTTCCATTCTGACGCCTTCACCAAAAGTGCCCAGAAAGTTGATTTTTGTAGAAAACTTGTGACTCCTTAGACAGTGGAGACGACGTTAGAATTCACCTTAACACCGTCTGGATCAAGGAGTGATGGCGTCACCAGGATGTGTGAGGGCATCATAAGTGCCGACTCAAAGAACCCTTTGGAAGATTCGATGGGCTGACGGTGTCACAAAGCCCTAGCGACGCCGTCAGAACCCAATGTCTATATATACAAACCTTTATTTTTCATATTTTTGGGTGGAAACGTAGGAGAACCTATGTAGGAGCTGATGTAGTCAATTTTTAGGGTTTTCTAACCCTTTTGTACTCATTGTTACTCCATGTTCAATTGAAGTGAAGTTCCTTTACCCTTTTAATCATTTAATATGTCTGTGTTTTGTTTGATTAATTTTTCTTCACTTTTAATTAACATGCTTGGCTAAATTTAAATAGTGTTTGCTTATGATTGCATGAAACTTAGTTTGTAATCTCTTTTTATATTGCTTTTTGTTAGTGGTGTGCACGTTAGGCTATAGAAAAATAGCTATTTGATCTTCATATCATAGCAAAGACGTCTAAGGAAATGTGGTTAGGTTAGAGGATACATGTGATTAGATCTTTATATGTAGATCACCTTTGGGTGGATTCTGAATTAAGTATTTATTGCGCGTGAAACTATTAGACGTGAGCGATGTCTGCAGGTAACCACCATCTAGGTTGTCACGTAGATAGCGGACTTGACCAACCTGTTGCTAAATTAGGGGAATACTTACACATTACACTAACGAGGGTGACGGGTAATAAATTTAGAGAGAGCAACTAAGGAGTAGTTCATGATTAGGTGAACACGTTTGTTTAACCATACGAGTTTCCTATATTTACTTTTCTGTATAATTAGAATAGATTTAGGAGTAGTTAGTAGTTTAATCAACCCACTCTTCAAAACACAATTTCTTCATAAAACCTGAGGATTTTACTTTCTTTCAAATAAAATTTAAAAATACAAACAATAACCTTTCCCTCAATCTTAGACAACTTGTAAAGTACAATTCGACCCTACCCAAATTATTCCCTTAGAAATGTTAATAACCCCCCCCACCCGAGTCATTGCCTATAGACACTACAACGGTTTAGGTACTCTGCCTTAGGAGGGTTGTAAAACTTTTGTGGTGCAACCGCCCCACATCAAGTTTTTGAGCGCAAAATGCGAGGAAATAGTCTATGTTTTAGATTTCTATTTAGCTTAGGTCTATCAACCTAGATTTTCCTATCAAGTGAGATTTCTTATTTTCTTTTAGGTTTAACTTTTCTTGTTTGTCTATCTTTTCTTGTGTATTTTGTTTTGTACTCTTTCCATTTACCATATGATAACGACAACACTCCCTGTTCATTCCCAAAGATTATACCTTGGATGTTCCAACAAACATGAAGATGAATCTCTTTACTATGCTTGGAATCGTTACCAAAAGACATAACCCGAAAGTCTCCCGCACCATGGCCATAGCTTATAGGTTCCAAATTTAATATTTTTTGATCATATCGATAACTATACCCAAAGGGACATGACCATGTAGCAGGAGGGGACATTATGGAAATTTAAGTGTGATGAAGCATAGGAAAAACATTAAGGGATTGGGACCAATACGATAAACAATGGAAACAAACCCAACAAACCACTATTTTGATGAAAAATAGTAAAATTGAAGGCTCCAACATAGTTGGGATTGAGATGGTTCAATGTTTAAGATACCTAGGTTTTCATGTCTTGGTTATGTTCTAACCATGCTTATGATGAGGCCCTATTGGCTCACAGTCTAGATATGATGGATAATGAGGTAGGAAATACAAGCCCACAAAGTACCCCACAAGTCCTCCCATCATTTGAGATATACCCACAACCTATAACTTACCCAAAAGAAGTAGAAACGACTATAGGAATCCCACTAGAGGTGGAACCTTTGAACCAAACGCAAGTAGTGGATTTAGGATTGAATACTTGTAGTCATGACCTCTTTCTTAGTTCCAGGGAAATTCTTAGTTTTGATGATCCGGAGCCTCAACCTTTACCCAATTTTCCATCCTTAGATGTAAATCTAGGATACAAAAGAGGAATCGACCTACCCATCAACCCATATAGTTCGGGTAGTTTTAGGATGAAGAAAGTATATCATTTGACCCTTCCTACACTGCCTTCACCTCACGTGGCATATTCCCACCCTAAGGGTGTGTATTGCTATTATCACCCATGCATTGATGATCCTAAGAAACATTATGGATTTAAACCAGGTTTATTAGGACAAAGTGGATCTCTAGGTGTTAATTTTTTGAATTTGGAGATGATAGTAGATGATTGGGAATTAGAATCTAAAGATGTTTCTTTTCTAGGAATAGGACTTAATTTACCCGTTAAGCCAGAAAAAGTAGAGAAGGTTAGGATTAAAGATTGATACTATTTAGAGCATATATTTCAATTACTACTTTTCCAACATAAGGCTCCTTCTTACCACAATGGTGTGTACCGTTACTATCACCCACACTAGACCTTAAGTGTAGGGAAACCCTCCCCTTCTTGAGAGGCAACCCGAGCATATCTCATTTGCTTTGTCTTTTATTTTATGCATTTTAGGTGTCTTGTGTGTTTTAATTTTCATTATTTGTTCTTATATGTTTCAATTATATGTGATCATATTTTGTTTTGTTTTTAACCTCGTCTTAAATGCAATCAAAGATATTTTGTATAAAATAAGTGTAGGGAAAAATATCTGGTTTCTAAGAACCATTTCAAACATGCAAAAGAGATAATTTTAAGTTAATTCACACTTTATGTTTTGTTTGTTTGTTTTGAGTCACATGTTTGTACTGACCGTTTTCGTGGTTTATGCAGTAATTTTTCCAGGAAATAATTAATAGGTTATTTTTGTAGAAATTTTTCTAGAAAATAAAAATGCAAAACCTGTCAGGTGTTCCTGACGGCGTCAGAATTGTAGCAGTGGACAAATTCACGTTTTTTTGAATTTTTGAAAAGTTATATTTGTTAAATTTTTAGAATTTTTAATTTTCCAATTTTTTTGCAGACTGCCACGATTACATTTGTACTAACATTCTATCTTTATTGCTTTATTAAGATTTTAGTTTATGATTATATAAGGTTGAATATTATTTACCGTCAATTTTACGCTGTGTATAGTTGTTCTTGTCTTTTATTTTCTGGTTATATTAGATAAGGAGAGTCCGCAAGTTTATTGGATTTTCACTTGGACGATTCTTGGATGAAGATTTAGCCAGATCATCTTGTTTCTTCTCCGATATCGAGCAAACCAGGGGAGTATTACTCTTCTCGTTTTTATTTATCTTCCCTTTATTTATTTTTGTGTGCTTGTAGAACATTGGGTACAATGTTCAAAATAAGTGTAGGGGGTAATAAAAGCCTTAGAAATTATCCTTTCATTTGCATTTACTTTGTTCTTAAAAAGATGTGTAATATAACGAAACCTATTTTAGGATAGTTATTTTGACCCAAAATTTAAAAAAAAATTATGGCATGTTGATAAGGTGTCATTTTATACATTTTTTCGGGGTCATTTAACCCCCTAAATCATGCAAATATGCCCAAAATACATGCTTAATAGTTTCTTTTTATGTTTTTAGCATTTAGATGGCATTTAGAGGAAATACAAATGACTTGGACTCAATTTGAGAAGAAACAGACAAAATTTCAACCCTACACGAAAATGGATATCAAGAGGGCATACAGTGCATGGAGATGGCATCTTGTGACGGCGTCAAAAGGCCCAACAGACAGCGTCAGAGATCATTGTGACGACGTCTGAAGTAGCCAAATTAAAGAAGCCCATAGTAGATTCGGCGGGTTGACGACGTTACAATTAACAAGCGACGCTGTCACACCTCCAAAATCGGACGGCAGCGGAATAGTAACATTGGGGTGCGACTTTAAGGCACAAAGTACAAGTCACAGAAAACAACCTCAAAAGAGACGTTTAAATAAA
>BQNB010174713.1:0-13234 GCA_026074375.1 Tanacetum coccineum
AAGACCACTTTCTCTCTCTAAGATAAAGTAGCCAACCCATCATCTCTTGCTTGTGTTATGATATCATGTATACTACACTCGCACTTGTTCTTCAGTTGCAGATTGGCTACGGATATCGTCAGGCTCGTATGCCGCTGGTGGAATCTATCATGGACGCCCCTTGGTTCATATGCTGATTGGCTTAATTGGTTCAATTCCATCAGATTAAGCTTTAAAGTTAAAGATTTGCTGGAAGGAGTTCTTTATATAACTTGGTGGAGCGTATGGATGTTTCGTAATCAGTTGCTCTTCTCGTCGAAAGCCCCTCGTAAAGATGTTATTTTTGACGATATTGTTTCGCGCTCTTTCACTTGGTGTCTTTCTAGATGTAATTGTACTTTTAGTTGGGATAGTTGGTTGCAACACCCCTATTTGATCTCGTTGTAGTTATTTTTCTAGCTTCTTGCTAGTTGGTTTTATAATAGTTGTCGTTCTAAAAAAAAGATGATAATGAAAGTAAAGTAGAAAAGTAGAAGGGTAAGTGGGGTATAGGTGAGGGAATTTATGACAATTAATTGTTTGGTGCACAAAATCTAGAAATAGCGCACCAAAGTGGGCCCTTGCGCACCAAATTGTCCCGATTGGTAAAAGAGTCTAAATTGAGTATGAAATTAAAAACGGGTTATATATTTGGCAGGTATTTGTAATTGATTTAGTTTTTATTTAGTTTAGACCATACTTATTTACGTACTTGGAAATAAATGGTCTATTTATGAATCTAGTGTAATGCTTGTGGATGTAGAGGGTGTTCGAAAGGGTGTGTAAAAAGTGCTGTCACTTATAAAAAGTTACATTTTTATTAATTTTGTATATAAATGCGTATAAACATATATGAGTCATTTAATATTGGTTTATATGTAATATCTTTTTAGTTTATGAGTGTAATAGTGTTACTGTTGACAACTTAACATGTTAATAAATTAATGATTTATAGCCGTCCGATAATGACATAATAATCACAAAATAGTTGGTGGTGGACGGTGGGTGACGGTCGATGAATTTGCTACTCATTTATGAAGGTGAAATAATGCAAAAGCCCACTTGGTTTCTGAGTGAGGACTTGGTCCAACTCACCACGTCAAATTACCATGGTGTGAGAACTTGGTAATTTTCTCGAGATTTAAATCGGCGGAAAATCTGATTGTGTAGATTTTTTTGGGTGTCGAACCTTTTTCCAAAAACCAAACCTCAAGGCGATGATGTTTTGTTCAAGTGACCTCTTCAACCAAAAGTTGAGATTAAACGTATTATGATAGTTTATGAAAATGTATCATTTTATTAACTATAATGGAGATAAGGTTTATGTTTATGTGAAATGAAAAAGTCTAACATCTTGGACCTCTTTTAAATTTAATACATTTGAATTAATGAGATTTTTATAAAGTTTTATACAAGTTTATGCATAGTGGAGAAAAGTCTATAATATAAAAAAGGTTTATTAATTAATGTGGTAGGATGATGTGACACTATTATAAACATTTACAAAGGTTCATCACAGTGGATGCCTTTTTCAAAAGCTTTCATTAGTTTAAACGTTTGTCATATATGAGTGATACCATTAATTCACTGCTCCAATAATTACTTACTCTATTTAAAACGGATTTTTTTTAATTTGTGCCCCAGAAGCATAAGATAAGAAGCCATGGATCCATATAAAAGTATAAAAAAGTACTCAGGGGCTCATGATATTTCGTGGGTCTCTGAGTATTTTTTTTGTAAGTCTCTGAGTACTTTTCTGCCATTTTCTGCCTTTTATCTTGTGGCCTTAGGGCACAAGTTGAAAAAACCAATTTAAAAAATGCATATCTGGTTTAGTAAGATTATCCAAGAATAACATGCGCTTCATGTAATGTTTTAATATCATTCTTAGACCTTAAAATATAGACGAGTTTAAAGGGATTTATATTACTCGTAGTAATTTTTTTTATTAGACGAGGTTAGTATAGATACAAATTTTACAAATTTTAACACTTTTTGAGTCCGCTTGAGTCACGTTCAAAATTGTTGAAGAAGTATGTTGTATCCAACGGGTTTATTCTCAAATCGTCAAGTTTATCATTTCGATACAACTATTTTTAAGGAATCATTACCGAAGACATAATTCACTTAGAGTAATATTGTTTTCTATCCCAAAAGAATATTTCATTATAAAGTAGCCTATAAGATATTAAGATTAGTTCACAATGATTAAGATGCTTAAATACTTGATTCAACAGGTTGAAATTTAAAAATCAACAAAAACATTCCACTATGTAATATTGATTCGAACTCGTTGAATTTCTAACCTGATTTTCGTTTATCTAAATTTACATGTTTGAAAAGTTACCTAAAAGGCTTTTTCGACCATATAACAAGTTTGCAAAAACGTGTATTTGAAACAAATGTTACATATACTTAATACTTTCACTAAAGTTGTTTTGTAGGGTTGTAAATTAGCTGAACGTTCAGTGAACATTTCATAAATTGTTCGGTAAAAAGGTCGGTTATATTCATTGTTGAATATTAGGAGCAAACTTAACATATTTTAGGGACTTAAGTGTACATTGTAATATAGATTAGGATTAAACTAAAACTAGGAATTGTCTAGCTTGCCTTGCAAGGCAAGGAGTTTCCTATTTGATTTAGGAAAGTTTTCTACCCCCTCATCCCTATAAATAGAGATGAGGGGGAATGCTAGTTATTCATTCTTCTTCCTCGTTGTAATAGTTTTATTAGGGTTTTAATAAATGTTTGGTACGAGGGTATAACGTGGGCATATATTTGTCGGTTCTTTGTAGTCTCTCGCGTTTGCTACTTGTGCTCGATACAACTCGCGATCTAGCGTTCCACGATCGAACTTCAGGTTTGTTGTCGTAATCGTACAACAAGTGGTATCAGAGCCATAGGTTAGTCGTGGTCTCCGAAGATCGAGTGCTAGATCGAGGTTTCGAGTCGTTCGAGGTATCGAGGTTCTATTTTGGTTTTTCGAATCGAAGTAGCGGTGACGAGACGTAGTGATCGTAAAAGTGACGTGGGATTTTTTCTTGAAAGAAAACATCGGTTTTGGTTTTTTCTTGGAGTTGACAAGACTCATTAAAAGTGACGTGGTGCATTGTTGCTTTTATCCCCACGTAAGCAAGTACTACAAAGGAGACAATCATACTTTACTTTGGTTTTTCCTTTATTTGTTTTAAAGAAAAGTCAAAGTTGAGGATTTTATATTCTAAATTCGTAGCGATCGTAATTTTTGGGTTAAAAAACGATTGAAGCGAAGGATTTATTGTTGCGGTTTTTTTTCTTGTGGTTCAAGTTTTGATCGTGGTTCGTTTGGGTTTCAAGTTAACGATCAGGTTTACTTGTTCGAAATCGAGGGTTTAGGGTTTATTCTAATTAATTCGATTTGCAAGAAGAGGTTTTTTAGCAACAACGGGTATATTACACACGGCTTGTGAGACTTGTCGGCAAAGTTGGTTAAGAAACAACTTGACAAGGTTTTTAGCAAGGTTAAAGAAGAATGGCTAGTTCTATAACTAGGTTTGACATCAAGAAATTCGATGGGAAGAATGACTTCGGGTTATGGCAAATAAAGATGCGTGCTTTAATGGTATAGTAAGGATGTGATGCTGCATTAGAGACATTACCCGTGGACATGGAAGCGGGTGAAAAAGTTGCTTTGATGAAGAAGGCGTACAGTACCTTGATTCTATGCTTGGGAGACCGTGTTTTACGGGAAGTTACCAAGGAAAAAACTGTTGCATGTATTTAGACGATGTTAACTAGTATGTATATGACTAAGTCCTTAGCAAATAGACTGTATCTGATGAAGAAGCTGTATACGTACTATATGAGTCCAAGTACAAAACTGGGTGATCATATTGATGAGTTTAATAAGTTGATACTTGATTTGGCGAACATTGATATCGAGATTGAGGATGAAGATCAGGCACTTATGTTAGTTAGGTCGTTGCCATCGTCTTATGAAAACTTTATGGAGACATTGTTGTATGGGAGGGAATCCGTAACAATGGAGGATGTTCTGGCGACTCTGAATTCAAGGGAGTTGAAGAAAAGAACTGAAGGCACAAAGGAAGAAACTGGTGACGAGTTATATGTAAGGGGAAGGTTAGATCGTTCAGGTAAAGCTCATTCTGGTAGAAGTTCGAGGTTTAAGTCAAAGGGTGGAACTAGTAAACTCAAGTGCTTCATATGTCATTTAGAGGGTCATCTGAAGAGAGATTGTCCAATGAAGAAGTCAAGTGGGTTCGTAAAGAAGGGTAAGCGTGATTAGGATTCTGATTCTTCTGATGACGAGGGTAACACCAACTGTTAGGATTTATGTTTTCCTAACTTAGTACCGACAGTACAAATAGTTAGTACCGTTAGTTATAGTTTTATCATTACTGTCACATCAAGGGACTTCTTGTATGACTTTTAAGGTTGTTGATGGTGGTGCGGTTCGGTTTAGATGATAACAGGACATGCAACACTATCAATAGGGTCAAGGGATAGAAAAGTAAAGATACAGTTGCATGATGGATCAAGCTTTATACTGGAAGATGTCAGGTATGTTCCAGGGTTAAGAAGAAGTTTGATTTCATTGGGTACTCTTGAAAAAGAGGGTTATACTGTGAAGATGCAGTTGGGTAGAATCAAGGTGATCAAAGGTTGTCGGGTTATGATGACTGGGATCAGGAAAAAGAACTGTGTGTATACTTTGGAAGCAAAAGTGATGACTTTTGGTGTACAAAAGCATGGAGGTTCAAAACAAGTTGGATTAAAGCAACCTGGTTCTAAACAAGTTGGGTTCAAACAACTTGGTCATAAACAAGTTGGGTTCAAACAACTTGGTCCTGGTATTGAAACAGGAGTCCATAGAGTACAGGTTGAAAAACGTGTTTGGTTTGAGGTGGAACTGCAGGGAGCTCAAGGGGATCGTGAAGCTGAGGGTTTTCAGGTTAGTAACGATGATGCTGCAATGGCTCAAAAAAGGTTGGAGGACAAACAACTTGAAGAAAAGACAAACACGGACTGCTTGGTAAAGGAGCAGAAAGAGGTACACCTTGGTATAAAGGTGAGGGCAAACATTACGGTAACCGGAGTACCTGAGCCAGAGGGTGCAGAGGGTAATGTTGCTGAAAAGAAGAAAGTGGAGGAGTCTAAGAAAGCTAATCTAGAGAAATTACTGAAGTACACTGCCTGGTCAACAAGGTGGTCCCCGGTTCGAGGTTCCAGCACAAGGAAAAGATGCTGAGTATCGGTTATGTGTAAGTGTTACTCCTAAGGTGGAAATTGTTGAATATTAGGAGCAAACTTAACATATTTTAGGGACTTAAGTGTACATTGTAATATAGATTAGGATTAGACTAAAACTAGGAATTGTCTAGCTTGCCTTGCAAGGCAAGGAGTTTCCTATTTGATTTAGGAAAGTTTTCTACCCCCTCATCCCTATAAATAGAGATGAGGGTGGATGCTAGTTATTCATTCTTCATCCTCGTTGTAATAGTTTTATAAGGTATTTAATAAATGTTTGGTACGAGGGTATAACGTGTGCATATATTTGTCGGTTCTTTATAGTCTCTCGTGTTCGCTACTTATGCTCGATACAACTCGCGATCTAGCGTTCCGCGATCAAACTTCGAGTTTGTTGTCGTAATCGTCCAACAAAATTCTTAGGGGATCTTATGTTTTCTTTTTCTTAGTAATTAGTCCATATGTTTTGGTATGAAATGTTGTTATTTTTTTGTTTGATCTCTTTTTTTCTTTCTATCTAAAATTATTTAGTTTATCCGCTATAACACCAATAGCAGCTTGATTGTTGCCGTACCAACATGCCAAGCGAGTGAGTGCGAGGAGGTATCAATTAATATAGTTACGAAATTTATATACCTCTTTGAGGAAATTTCTATATAGACTCAAAATTTATTAAATACCTAATTAACTAATCTTATCCATCCATTTTTTTTAACAAACTAAAAAACCTATTTTCACATCTTTTTTAAAAATAAAATATCTCACAAACCGTTAATCGTTATGAAAAATGAACCATACCATCGCGACGAGAATTAAATTATTTTTTTATAGAGGGACACTTCTATATACTTTCGACGAACTTTTTTTCGATTTTTTTTTTCAGTTTTGTCTGGATAATTCACATGTGATTTGTTATTTTAAATCACATGTGGTTTATGAAATCAAATGTGATTTTAGTAAATCACATGTGATTTTTCAGACGTAACTGAAAAAAATCGAAAAAAAGTTTGTCGAAAGTATATCGAAGTGCACGTCTACTGAAAGATAAAAAAATACTCGTCGCGATGGTGTATTTTTTGTCACTTGACGATTTACTGTTTGCAAGATATTTTATTTTCAAAAAAGAGGTGGAAAGTGGGTTTTTATTTTGATGAAAAACGGTTACTAGATTTGGATCCGGCAAAGGTATTTTGACACGTTTCGGAGGAGGTCTATGTGACAACACGAAATAGAGAATAGTAGGCTTAAACCTGAGAGGGTGGTTTTTTTTCCTTTGTTTTTGTAGCATGGTTTTTGGTCCAACTAATCTACGATTGCCGGGCGCTATCACAAATTAGGGAGTGGCAAAAAAAATATGCGGAAAAGCCGACAGGGAAAGCGTGAAAAGTCGATTGTAAGCCCGAAATTACATTGCGGCGTACGGGGCTGGTGACATATTATGTGGTTACGGGGCGTGGTTTTTAGAGGCTTAAACGGGCTTTGTTAATGCAGGTATGGGGCTGCGGAGGAGTGTGGTTTGAGGGGAATTAATCATACCTGGCTTCGCCCTGCGCCCTTCCGCCTCGCTAGGCGTTGATTACGTGTGTACTGCTACGCAGCAGAGATGATATAAAGGTAACATGTTGAGGGAGATAGAAATTTGTACGTAATAAAAAGTATTTATTATAAGATGGTGAGATTGCTTTTGCCATGACTAGTTTCTTGGGTCTTTGTAGCATACCAAGGGCTAGATAAATCTTGACCATCTATTTCATTCGATTAAAAAGACATGATTTAGATTAAAAATAGATGGAGGGACCAAACAAGTGTAAATTTACTAAGAAACTGCACACTTGACTCTCTCGCATTATTTGTGAAGTGTTGGCCAAATCTTGCCCAACATGAGTTCAATTAATTAATTTTTTAGACCTTTTGTACGTTATTTTTACGATTTCTTTCCGTTTAGATATCAGGTTCTATCCGTTGTTTTTCGGACTGGTTTTTTTTACGTAGTTGTCGGCCGTTTTTTTTTTTTTTTTAGTTTTTTTAACGTTGTTCGTCAGTAGTATTTACTGTTTTCGTTGGTTTTTTATAGCGTTTTCGACTGTTTTTACGGTTGGCTCCGTAATTTTACTTGTTGTTCGTCAGTTTTTAATACGTTTTCGGTCCATATATTTAACGGTTTTTCGTCAGTAAGATTTCCAAGTTGTTCTTTATAGTCGTTTGTAAGTCGTTTTTTTACGGTATTTTCAATATAAGAGGGATAGAGAGGTTAGTTTTTACGTTTTTCGTCAGTTTTGTTGTTACGTTTTCGTTGGTTTTTTACGTTTCAGTCGAGTTATTATGATGAGTGTATCGGTGCTAATTTTTTACCCATTTTTTTTTTCGTCCCTAGTTCTGTTTTCGTTGTGTGATTTTTTTTTACGTTTTCGGTGTATTTACGGTTTTAGTCTTTTTTTCTTAGAGGGTTTTATCTTTTTATTGTATTGTTTTATACTTTTCGTCAATTTTTTTTTACATTTTCGGTCGTTTTTTAACGTTATTTCGTCAGTTTCTGTTACAGTTTTCGTGGTTAGTTTTTAACGTTTCATCCGTTATTTCTGGTCTTTCGCAGAGTTTAGTTACGTTTTCGTCGAGTTTTTTTTAAACTGTTTTCGTATAGTTATTTCACGTTTTTCGTCTTTGTTTTTACTTTCATGGTTTTTTTTACAGTTTTCTGTATCAGATGTTGTTACACAGGATTTTGTTCAGTTTTTTTCGTTTCGTCCGTTTTTTTAAGTATTGCGTCAGTGTTTTAGCGTTTTCATTAGGTTTTTTACGTGTCGTTAATTGTTTACATTTTCGTGTTCCGTTTTTTAGTGTTTTCGTGGTCTGGTCTTTTCGTTACGTTTTTGTGGTCTGTTTTTACGTTTTCGTCTATAGTTTTACGTTGTCGTTTGTTTTGTAATGTTTTTGTCCATTTTGTTTTACGGTTTTCAGTCCGTTTTTTTAACGGTTTTCGTCGTTATTTTACGTTCTAGTCTAGTTGTTTAAGACATTTGTCGTCCGTTTTTTTTTTTTACGTTTTCATCTGTATTTTAACGTTTTCGTCAGTTATTTTACGTTTTCGTCTGTCTTTTTTTTAATTTTTCATCTTTTTTTACGTTTCCATCGTAGATTTTACAAGTTTTTGTCTAGGATTTTTTACGGTATATTGTTTGAATCATTTTTCTTACGTATCTTCGCACGTTTTTTTACATTTCATAGGTTTTCGGTTGGATTTCGCACGTACTTTCGTACGCTTTCGCGCGATGTTTCGTAGGCTTCTCGCGTTTTCGTCAAGCTTTTACCGCGTTTTAGTCAAGTCAAGTCGCGCAGTGTCGTCTAGCTCATGTACGCGCTGTTTTCGCGCCGCTCTCGCGCGTTGTTTGCCAACTCGTGGTGGTCGTTTTATGTCAGCTTTCGGCGGTTTTTTCGCAAAGCTAGTGTCCGCGCGGAGTTTGCGTGTCAGCCTTTCACACGCTTAGACCCATGGTTTTTGTGTATGCTTGCGCTACCGAATTCTGATGACGATTTGCTCCCACTTTTCGCACGCTTTCGTCAACTGTACGCTAGTTTGCTACTGATTTCGATGTTTTTCGTGTTTAGTTTTTGTAGCATAGTTTGTTCGTTGTTCTCGCAGCGTTTTTCACATGTTTTCATTCAGTGTGTTGATCGGCACGATTTCATTTTGTTTTCGCACGTTATCGTCCTATTGTTCATTAGTCGTTTTTCATATGATTTCGTCCATATTAGTAGTCGTTTTCAGACGTGATCGCATCGTTTTGATATTTTCAGTATTGTGTTTCTAACCGTTGATTCGTAGGAGTTTTTGACCTCATTTCGCACAATTTTGATTCGTATTTGAGTCGTCCGTTATTTGCTACCGTTTATGTTTTGGTTTTTCCGATGGTTTCTTCTGTTTCATCCGTTATCTAATCACTGGATCTACTGCCCAACATCCTTAAAACTTGAACCATTGTAAAACCCTACCCACTAAACCACTATACCAAGAAAACCTGTACAGCACCATACCCGATAGGTATAATTATCTCACGTGGTCTTTCTACATAAACCTTCAAACTCATCACCCACGAAAACAAAACCACCACATACTGCACTTATTGAACATCCTCAATATATCGCGCCACCCACACCACCTCCCATCACCTTACTGAGGATATACTATCCCAAGTGCTATCTAACGCGCCATTCACCTTGTAGATAACTTCTAGTCCCACACCACCTCTACCCTTCTCTACACCTTATACTCACAACACAACATCCGAACCCCCTAAGATCCCTCGTAGACACAAACCCCGAAGCTCTAATCCAATCACGCTTTGTTCAACAATCTCTGCCGAACACCCACACCCCCCCTCTCAGCCAATCCACTAATCCACCACCCGCGGTAACCCCACTGTGTCTACATCGGTCTACCTCTCAAGAGCTAATCTAAACATACACCAATAACAACATTATACCCGGCCCCCATAGCCCATATGATCCAATAAACCCTCAACCCTCACCCGCACATCGGGTATCAAACCCAGAGGTAGTACTCCCTCGATACCATATAAAATAACTCTGCCCACCACGCCCAACACCCGCCCGCCCCCCCACCCGTCAAAACATGCCCTCGACACCCCCTCCACCGGCTATAGCCCTTAACCCCTATTTCCCTAGAAGAAGCAGCCTCGCTGCCCCCACTAACATAACACGCTAATCCACCACCCAACACACCTACAAAAAGCACCCCGTCCCACGCCACTACCCCCCCATCCCCCCCCCATGCCCTCGCCCCGGAGAGTCCCCACCACCTCCACCTCTCGCCTCACTTCAACCACACGCCACCTCCCCCCAGCACCCCCACCCCCCACTTAAACCTCATCACCCCGAAAGCGACACCCTACACCATAACCCACCAATTCCCACCCACACCCCCAATCCCACGGTGACAGCATATCCCCTAACACTCACCCCCCAGTGTACACCCCCCACCGCCCCGGTAACAAAACAGACAGACTGCTAACTCCAGGGCCCCATATACGACTTATATACCACCCCCCCCCTATCCCCCCCTCTCCCCTACCCTCTTTCCCCTCCACCCCCCAATACTGCCCCCTACCCCCTCGGACACATATCCACCAGAGTAATATTAATATCCACCCGTTTCAAATGTAAACCACGCGATACCCCTAACCTCGGTAATAATCTACAATGCTCTACCCCAACCCCTTCTCCCCTCTATCACCCCAACCACGCCCTTACCTCTCACCACTCCCAATACCCCCCCCGGAGTTTATTAACACCCCAAACTCCTATCGGACATAAACTCACAATTGACTAACCCCCACACCACTGAACCCAGCAAACCCCGCCCCAAACCACCGCGCATACAACCACTACACCCTCTACCACAACCTCCTAACCCTTTAAATTCCTAGGTCTACCTAAACCCACGTGATATATCCCTCACCTTTACCCTCTCTACCAAATATCCTCAACCCTACACCCACTACCCATAACCCACCACACCCTCACACCTCACTCATACCCATTCACCCCTTCTAAATACCACAACACAACCCTCAACCCCACACCACGTATGTCTAATGTCACAATGAGTCTAGGGATATATATATAAACCTTTAACACTCATCTGACAGCCCTCTAACCCCTAACCATTTTGAACTTTTTTAGTACCCACAACAACCCTGACCTACCCCGTTACCCACTAAAACCCGGATATACGATACGCCCCCAGAAAGACACGTAGACCAGCTAACATCAATCTACCACCACGCTAACCCCGCTAACCCCAAACCATATACCGAAACCGCCTTCAACTTCTAACCACTAAACCCTGGGCTAGAAGACCTCAACCCTGTCACTGCATAACCACCTAGTCCTTTCTGTGCCCTAGAACCCCCTAAAACCCTGGTCCTGAGAGAGAACCATCCTAAACCATATGCAAATAAAAACCGTAAATCCATAAACCAGTCGGGTATTAATAGATCACAAGTGTGGAAGGAGAATATACCATCAAAGCTATAAAATCTTGTATACCAAAGCAACGCTAACCTCCTTGACGAGGCCATTATACGTGCATCAGATAGAAGACCGAGAGAACCCTTCAGTGTAAGTCCAATAGAGGTTGTAATTAATCACAGTATATGTTGATACCTATAGATTACATAAGACGCGCAGCTTAAATTTTGACCAATAAACCCAACTATAGGCAACTAAACATGTTTATACCGATAATCGCCGAGATTTTGTTGAGCAGTAACACTAAAACATATAACCAATACTTTATAAACTAAGATTTCACTCGTCGCTTAACAATTATTACGCCCGCTGAGCACTTAGTGTATATCACGCGGTGATAAATAATAGTCTAATACAATCGTCCCTGTGATAAGTAAGTTAGTAAAGTGACATTAGTGTTGATGATTAGTTCACTATAATTAATATCACAGGTTTGATAAAAAAAGCATATTAATGTGACACCTAATTGTGCTTATTTTTGAAAAATCTTAACATTTAATTCAATGTTATTTATCACTTGTGATTTTTTTATTCTATGTTAGTACGATTAAAAGGGTTAAACATAGTTTTTATAGTGTTTTTAATTTAATTTTCACAAATTCTGTTATATGTATGGTTAGAATGGTAAATATGTTTATTTTTTAATGTCAAACATGATGAACCATTTAATGTTTTACATAAATACTTTCATGAAATCTTGTTGAGTGTTCAAACGTACAAATATGTTATATCACATGTGATACTTCAAGTAGGTTTGATGATAAAGAATAAATTCTTCGATATTCACTAACTTCTATAAATAAACTATTTTGATTTGGAGGTCCAAAAATTATGTATGATAAATGGTTGGAAAGCTAAGGATATATCATTTTCAATGCCAAAAACGATGAGTCAGTTGAAGTTCCACAAAAATATTTATACCCGTTTTACGAAAGCATGTGAAGTGTTCTAACTTACAGATTAGTGTTATATCACATGTGAAGTGTTTTATTGAAAGATAATTTAATGCCCGTCACGATGGTGTAATTTATGTATCTTAACGTTTTGCGGTTTTTGCGATATGTAATTTTTAATAACTATTTTAATTAAAAAACACAAAAGTAAGAAAAGGTGGTGAATGTTTTTTAAGGTTTAATCTTATCCATTAAGTAAAATTAAATCTTAGATTAATCCTCATCATTAGATCAAACTCAAATGGATGATGGAGATTTGTCCCTTGGTATGTGAAGATAAACTGGTATGCAAATGAACTTTTCTCCACTAGATCTTACGTGGGGTTTAATCAAATTATGAAACAACCTCAAGAAATCATGTCTCAATTGATTTCACATATATGAGATACAATCAATATACGAATCAACCTGAAGAAAACAAATCTCTGTTAGATGAATAGTTTAGTCACTTTAGTTGACTCGAGGTTAATTGTATGCCAAGGATTCATTAAGTTTAAAGTTAAAATTGATTGTTTATAAAGTTATGTGTTTATTATAAATGCATATAGAATATTTTCTATGTAAACATAAAACACAATTTAATCAATAAAACTATTTTGCTATTTTACGTGGTATCGAAATTTTAAGTTCAACCCACCACAAAATAGTTATACTCCGGTCATAGGTTACTCGCCATTGATTCGGAAGGATCTCGTTTTATTTACTTCTTTCGCTTTACACTTTTGTTTTATTAGTCATTTCATCTCATCCAAATCAAAATACCTTAGAACACAAAAAATCTAGTCGCCGTAATACATCCCATATTATGTTGATTTAGCCATCAATAAACAAAATTTGTACATCAACATTATATCTATTTGTTTTACTGTCAAAGATCATTGTTGTTTTTCAAAAATAGTTGGCCAAAAAATTGTCGCTCATATCTAAAGGCAACGCAAGCCATGACGTAAAAAAAAGGTCACGCA
>BQNB010174714.1:0-13234 GCA_026074375.1 Tanacetum coccineum
TGTTTCTGATCGTAAGTTAATGTATGAGTTTGGCAGACTTTATATCGAAAGATAAAATGGGTGGTTCTCCAATAACACAAATAAACTTGATCATGGTCTTAATCGATAAACTGTGAACATAATAAATCTGCTCATGTTATCTTTTTTGAATAAATAGGATAAACTTTAGGATATGAATTCTAAACCATTTGGGAAAAAAAACATTAGGGACTTGATCAAAAAATTGGGGAAAGTTGGCTTGTTTTTATGAAATGGTGAAGTATATATTAATCACAGAACGTATGACACTTTACAAAATGGCCTTGTTTGGATGGTTTACAAGACACTACCAAACCAAACAAGCCATCAAAATTCAAATGAAAAACAAACACCAATGAATACAATTATTTCCCAATACTTCACCATAAGCTAGCTGTTGGATTACGACTACATTTCCCTATAAATGTAAAAGACCATTGACAGCTTGTAGCACTCCAAACCTCATAAATTGTCAAAGGACATTTACACAAAAGGGCATCATCTTAATCTACATTTCCCACTCAGAGAAAAGCTATTAAGAAGTGTACGTCATCCTCACAGTCTAGGCCAAAATATCTACGTATTTCACAGCAGGGCATCATCTATTTGCTAATCCAAACACCCATCTTCCATCTCAGCATCTCAATGGTGAAACTAATTTATAGAAACATTAGTACTTAAACTTTACTCCCTATTCCTCTGCTGGTTTCCTCAGAGTTTTTGACTTTCAGACTCATTAATGGTAGTTTGACTCCATCCATTATCATCTTTAACAAACTGTCCCCATCCTTCTTATATTACTTTCAATGGTATTTGTGCATGCCGTATTACCCAATTCATTAAATAAAAAAAGTTGGCTTGTTACATTTAAGGTAAGCCCTTTTAACAACAAACTAGTTTGTATGTTTTCTTTGGGTTAGGAAAAACATCAAGTGAAATGGCATTGTTTAATAGTCTCACGCAAATAGGAAAATTGCCCTCCTATTTTCTATCTGAATACATGCTTACTGAAATAATAACTTATGAGTTAGGTAAAAGCAAGCCTTGCAACATTATAGAGGCTTATTTTCTGCTCAACTTATATGTAGTTGAGATTTGTGTGACACGTCTGTCAAAAGAAACATGTATTTTATAGTCAGTTTATTGTATTGCAGTGTGAGAAATGGCATCTATCATGCTCTTCGTGCTGCTCTGAGATGAAGAAATTATGTCCTTTATGCTACACATTGATTGTTCGTTATGGCTATAACCATTCCAAAGGTCTTGAGAACATCATTGATACAGCCATCATACCATGCAAAAATGCTAAGCGTGGTTGTAAACTAAGAATGCGTTTGCGTGATCACAGTGAACATGAACACTAGTGCAATGAAGGGATAGAGCGAAAGTGGTGTGGTTAGGCTGTGATCTGGACCACGTTATATTGCATCTGGAAGAATCTCGTGTTTATGGGCATTGTAGTTACGAGTCTGCTGCTTGTTTGATCTTCTTTTCTAATGCGATTTTGTTGGCCTTTCAAAAAAAATTATGTACAGTTTCTTTCTCTTGATTAACATAAATATTTAACATATTTTATTTGTTCCCTTGATTTTAATATTATGTTGATCTTTCCAATTGCCCTACCAAATAGCACTAAAATAACACTTCCTTTAGCCAAAGTCAAACTTTCTAGGTTAAGTCATCAACAAATTATGTCATAAATTATAGTTTTACAAAGTAGTATATTTCTTAGATTGAAAAATCATATGTTCTAGTTCATGATCAAAACTTTTAGCGACTACACATTTAATCTATAACGACTATTGGGCCGAAACCCAATCCGGGTAATCACAACCCGCTAGACAAATCCGCAGGCCAAAAGGCAATTACAATGACGGTTACAAAAGCAGTTAAATAACTGTTTTTCAAGGGTCACAATGGTTCAATCGAACCAATACAACCTTTACTCGTACCCTTTCACTTTGTATAAATAGGAACAGATTTATAGAACAAATGTAATGATGACAGATTTAGATTCAATAAAAGATTTATATAGAAATAGAGATTATTTCATTGTTTTGGTATATCGTTGATTAAAGATCCGTGAGAAAAGGGCCAACAATTGGTATCAGAGCAGGAATCATCATATACCAAGTTTCGTTCCGGTTTTTTTAATCAAAAAAATACCAGTTTCGTTTTCGGCAAAAGTTTTGCAAATCCGATTGAACAGAAATCATTTTTGTGTGTTTTTTTTAATCAAACACTCGAATCAGAAAAAAGGAAATCCAACCCTTTTGCTACCAAGGATTAAATCAACCGGTAACAAAAAAAGGGGGTTTCACCATTTTCAAAAGCCTTTTAGTTTTTTTAGAACTTAAAATCTGAAAACCAAATCAAAAAAACCACATCGAGAGGATAACACAGAAGTCATCATCAAAGGGGCACGAAAACATAATCAATAAAAGGGAACGAACACACTTGATTCTGAAGGAAACAAGAACCGCACCCTTAATCGAACCCTCAATCGATTCGTGTTACCCACAATCATCCATATCACGAACGAATTTTCAAGATCCCCAATTTTTACGAAACCCTAATTTTCGCTCAACAAATCAAAAGGTATCCAGTGATTCGAGAAGATCACAACCGAAGAAGAAGAAGGTTAAACCGGCCATATTAATCGGCGGTTAACCACCCACGAGAAAGGGAGAAAATGATCGAAACCACAAAGGTCTCAACAAGAGAGACGCATCTCTTTACAAAAAAGAGGCGGACAAAAAATAAGAAAAGGGACACACTAGGGATTTTAACCCTAAGAGGTTTTACAAAAACCACCCATCCACTTTTCATTATTTCTATATAATCAGAATTTTTATTATATAGATATTTTTAGGTTTAGGCTTTTTCATAAGTTACCCTTTAACTATTAGGATTAGTAACTTTGCCTAAAACCCGAAGATAGAAATATAGTAGTCTAGAAATTACACGGCCTACTATATTGGAAGAATAATTTTTAAGGAGTAATTAACCTTAGGTTATTCGATTTTTTTAAAAAAAACTTCAAAACTTCTTATTTGGTTTATGATAAGAAAATTTCAAAACTTCTTATTTGGTTTATGATAAGAAAATTTCAAGACTTCTTATTTGATTTATGATAAGAAAATTTCAAGACTTCTTATTTGGTTTATGATAAGAAAATCTTTTTTTAAGATTTTACTTATTTGGCTTACGATAAGAAAGTTTTTTTTTAAGATTTTACTTATTTAGTTTATGATAAGTAATATATAAAGGATTAAGAGTTTTTTAAAAGATTAAAACTTCTAAGATTTAAGGCTTTATAAAATTTTAAGTTTAAAAGATTTTAAGATTTACATTATTAAGTTCTTAAAGAATTGTAACATTTTAACAAAGTTTTCAAAGGTTTTATAAAAATATTATATCAGATTCAAACAGTCAAACTTTTTAAAAAAATGTCTGGAAAAGAAGAAAGTTTCTCACAATATTACAATGAAGAAATGAGAAAGCCTAGAGATTTCAGCAAAGTAAAATGTTATAATTGCAATGAATATGGACATTATGCCTTACATTGCCGTAAAAGAGATCAAAGACAACAAAGACGAGAAGCATTGAATCTTGTGGAAGAAGATCTAGAACCAACATTGTTAATGGCATCCACAAGCTTCAACAAGACTCAAAGAAAATCTAGGAAGGATATACCAACAAATAAAAGTATTTGGTTTGCTAAAGACTATGATCATGAAGACTCAAAGTTTAGAGAAATTATATTAGAGGAAGATGAAGGAGGACATGATCAAGACTATGATAAACTAAGTATGGAAGACCAACAAGTCAAAGAAAATAAAGGAAGAAAGCCTAAAGTCAAGACACACTTTTGGAGCACTATTATCTCAAAAATGGCTCAAAAGATCAAATGAAAACGAAGACATTAAAGACACAGCGATTGTGATTACGGGGGAGAATATTGGGCCGAAACCTAATCCGGGTAATCACAACCCGCTAGACAAATCCGCAGGCCAAAAGGCAGTTACAATGACGGTTACAAAAGCAGTTAAATAACTGTTTTTCAAGGGTCACAATGGTTCAATCGAACCAATACAACCTTTACTCGTACCCTTTCACTTTGTATAAATAGGAACAGATTTATAGAACAAATGTAATGATGACAAATTTAGATTCAATAAAATATTTATATAGAAATAGAGATTATTTCATTGTTTTGGTATATCGTTGATTAAAGATCCGTGAGAAAAGGGCCAACAACGACTACATGTAGTTGGTAAAGGTGCGCTAGAAAAAGTCCAACTTTGACCATAACTTATTAAAACAAATTTAAATTTCTTTTAATAAGTGTTACAGCAACTTATTACTATAACTATTTTGAACTCAAGTAAACATTGCTAATTCCTTACAAAACTAAACAACAGAAGATTACGAGGCTACAACATGTAACACGCCTGTTGTTCCGTTTAACTACATTGGTGTTACTCCTTCGGCTACTATTTGGACACCATGCCGGGCTAAGTTAAGGAAAGTTGCAGCGGAACTGTTGGTCCGACAAACCTTCTCAACTCCACTTCCTCAAGCTTAGACATATCGCTTTTTTATTAATTACATAATCCAAATATATATAATTGGACAACACGCTTCACCGGCAACGTGCTATTACTTTAATCCAGACATCTCAGAAGCCAAGCAATCCTGAGATGAGTAAGTAACATGCATTAGAATCGAACTTCGATTAATTGATTTTTATCAACAATTTGTGCCGCGTAATTTGGCTGTCAATTCGCACGTGAATATGAAAACAAATGCCGGGAAAAGTATGACCTTAGTCATGCGGTCTGCAAATACCGCCTCGAAGATCCAGACATGGAGAGGCCGAAGATCCAGACCGGTGGAAATCCTTGTTTATTAGCAATTTGAATACTAACAAAACTATTTTGCTAATAGCCTTACTAATACCCTTTATAGTTTGAATATACATCTTGCAAATGCAATTCAAGGTTCATGGGTTGTACCGTAAGTGCAAGCAACATTTTTAATATGAAAACTCGGGCGTTTTTATCTCTGTGAATTAGTCTCAACCTACTTTGTCTTTTGGTGTGCGTCTTAAGGTTCGTTTTAACGCATGTTTTATGTTGGATTTGACAGCCTACGTTAGTTCAAATTCCACTAAAAATACAGTGGAATCGGTAAAAAAAACAAAAAGAAATTAGCACTTCAATATATCATTCATTGACAATTAAGCTACATAAACCTTCGAATATACATCTTGCAAATGCAATTCAAGGTTCATGGGTTGTACCGTAAGCGCGAGCAACATTTTTAATACAGAAACTCAAGCATTTTTTATTTCTGTGAATTAGTCTCAGCCTACTTCGTCTTTTGGTGTGCGTCTTAAGGTTCGTTTTAACGCATGTTTTATGTTGGCTTTGACAGCCTACGTTAGTTCAAATTCCACTAAAAATACAGTGGAATCAGGAAAAAAAACAAGAAATTAGCACTTCAATATATCATTCATTGACAATTAAGCTACATAAACCTTCGTGTACATCATATTTAACAAAAAAACTAAACTTACCAAACCTAAAAAGCTACCCAACAAACCCAAAAACTACCTTGCCCTCTACTAAGCCCTAAATAGACTAAAAACCCCTGAGCTTCCTAAGAGATGACACTTTTTTAGATGTCTTAAGCTGGAGTTGCTTAATCATTATCAACAGGCGTGTGGCTTTCTCCACATCCCGTCTTTAAATGTCGCTCAAGAAAAGAGCAATCTGCACGGCATCCGCCAAAAACTTCAGCTTTTGCAGTTCCTTAATGGAAGCTCCCATCTCATTACAAACCTCAGTTTAAATCAGAGAAAACCTTCTTCAGTTCCTTTATCACCTTCATCCTCGGCAATCGACGGGTCAATATACACGATCCTCAAGCATGCGAGATTTGGCAGCCACTGTAAGTAGGTATGTCAATAGGTCGGGGTTGGGCAAGACTCAACATGAAACAACTAGCAAAATATACATTCGACAACCAAAGATGAAATCAAAATAGCTCCGTCGCAAAGCGCGGGCCACAATATTGAAAGAAAAAAACACCTTATCATATAAAACCCAAGATATATAAAATGACAAAAAAAACCTTAGATCTGTGGTAGGCGTGGTTGGGTGTTTAACTGGCAAACTGCTACATACAGGAAGATCAGGGTAGATGAAGACCTTCACGACCTTAGATATGTGGAAACTGAATTCCCATCTATTGTCATTAACGACATTTTTGCATCCCAGAATGCACTCCCGTACGAATCGAAGGTAAGTACTCCAATCAACAATGGGATTGACTTTAGAATATCATTCGAAGAATCCGACGATGAGGATTATGCAATAATTTGTGACAAAAACTTGTTTTCCTATAAACTGATTTCTGTCAACGATTTGAAATCGGATTCGGAAAATGATAATTATAAAGTCAATATGCCTTCGTTTCCATCACCCAAGCCTACGGTCAGTTATTTTGATGATTTAGACTACTTTACAGATTTTGATAAATAATTTCCATCCATTGTTTACAATGATGTTGTAACGTCTAAATTAGATTTCTTAACTGAACCTACTGTAAGTCCTCAACGTATCGATGAATTTAATTTGAAAGATGAAACATATTTGTCCGAATGTGATGAAGAAGAACAAAACGTTTTAAACTTTAATGATCTATTTCCTTTTAACGTTATTTATCCTAATGATTTAAAATCTGATAAGGACAATGACGATGATAAAGTCGATATTAAACACTCTTTGTGGGATTTATCTGTCAAACCATTACCTGATGTAATAAATACCGATGATGGTGCCTATACACATACATCAAATAAGCTTTTGGAAACAAGTCATGATACATCTAATAAATTTTTCAAAACTGAAACTTTTGTCAAGGGATTAAATTTTAATATCATGACTTGAAATCATCTTAACAAAGGGATGCCATTTATTTTCCTAATCATGAATTTGTATGTGCCATTTGGCATCCCGTTCGACCTCAAATTGTTTGATAAGGATAGGAGTAAATTGGGGCAAGTCCAACTTAAAGACTTTTCTGTAAACAAAAGTGCTTGCCGAGAGATAGCCCAAAATGTATTTTCAGTTTTGTTATCGAGTCTGTCTTTCCAGACTGTCTATATGGCGTATCCAAACCCCATGCATACGGCGTATTGACTATCTGGATGTTATCAGTCTTTATTTTCAGCACAGTCTATATGACATATTCATTAAATGAATACAACGTATTTGATACAGGAATCAATACGGCGTATCATGGGGAATGGATACGGCGTATCGACTTCCTGTACAGTTTTAATTATTTATTTCGAGTCTAACCAAACGAATACATGAAGATAGTATTGCATTTGTTTTCTGATAATTTATACAGGACCTCGTGAAAGAAAAATTGACGAATATTAGTGGAGAATTTACAATCTGGAAGATCATAAAGTGTTGGAGTCTTGAAACTTCGAGACGGCTGTTCAACACATAATCTTGCTCATAAACGCAAATTGGAGAATCACTACCGAGCAAATATCAGGGGAGTTTCTCATTCTAATTCTTTTTAATTCCCGTATTTTTAATGTTTTATATATACAACGAGGATGTTGTCGTGGGATGAAATTAGAATGTTTACTTATCCTATTTTTCATATTAAAATGATTAAAATGCTTAAATTATGCTTAAATTTAAAAAAATTTCAAACATACTTTTGTGAAAATTACTTGATACATAATCGCACACAATAACCCTTGTTAGATATTATGAGGATTTAGCCTATCCGTTTCCAAATGTTTACCTAAATTCCACAAAATATGAGTGTTTCGGTGATGTAGTGGACTTTAGAACTTGGCTTGGTATATCACTCGACACCACAATAATAAGTATTATGGATTTAATTGGAGTAACTTGTTTACATTGGTAAATTTTTAGGATTACACCCAAAAAGCCTATCCATTTCTTTATTAACTAACTACATCGGTTAGTTAAACTCTAGTTTAAACCCTTTTCCACTCTCATCTTTACAGTGAAGATCCACTAGAATAACCCGTAGAGCCAATCCTTTAGGAACTACACTAATTATTTGTTTCATTACACCCTTACACCTTAACCTACCCTGTTAGATTAAGTTTAATTTACAGTTGCTAGTTGCTTAAAGTGTAAAGTTTGTATTTCCTAAGTCTTGTGTCATTTTCTATCTTTTGTGCGGTTGGAAATTTGCACATTGAAAATGGGAATGTGTATTAGTAGTCAAAACTCATGTGATTTTACTACCATCATAATTATTGGTGAATCCGAGGAACGAAGGAACTATCAAAGGAATTATCCAGAACTATTATGATCGTGAAGATGGTGAAACTACTCCGAGTTTCGTATATAGTTAGACTGCAAAAAAAATCAAAAAATAAGAAAAATTGTAACAAAAAAAGAAGGAAAGTTTGAAGATAATCGTTTCGCAAAGCAAGAACCAAAGGAATTACATGAAGGATCGATTATTCGTTGATAGGAAACACAAATCAACGATGTAGAGTATTGTACAAAGTGGAAGATATCACCACTTGCCTTGTAGAGTATGTAAAGTTTTGGGATGATTGGGAAGTTGACCGTTACGGGAACGCCAACTTAGGTTGTTGTTTTTGATCTATGATCAAGACGTTGTAAATAGTCGTGTCTTTATCATGGTAACGGTCAAGAAAAAGTGTCTAGCAACTTGTATCTTAGTCTTAATCTATTTGTTTCTTGATTTTTATTTAACAACAATTTACTTCCCTCTCACCTAATGATTAGCCGCTGGTTTTACGCGAATGAGGATGTGATCGAGCGTGCATGTCTATTTCGTCATTACGGCCATGTATGCATGTCTTAGCTGCCTCGTTGGTTTACGACTTTTGGTGAAAGTTAGAAGGTTCCTACCCTATATCATTCTTCATCCTAACCGTTGGTTAAATTCGAATGGGGATGTGATCGAACACACATGTCTATTCCGTCGTTACGGCCATGTATGTGTGCTTCAGCTGCCTTGTTGGAGTGGTACTTCTGGTGAAAGATTGTAGAATGATCAACCGTAAGCCTTTCCATACAAAAACCCATATTTACCTTTATAAACTTGTTACTCCTTGGCTTTAGTGGTGGAGATGTGTATCCTTGCCAAGCTTATGATAGAATGTCACGACCAAGCAATTAAGCGAATTAGTTACATGTTACCACATAGATTAGTTGAGTGATTTAAGTGTTTTCATCTTTCTATTTCGTGAGGTGTTTGGTTGTGTACTTGTAATAGATCAAATAAATACTTTAACGGAAAATATCCTTAGGGATACATTTTTATAAACTTCTAAAGGCTACTTGAGGACAAGTAGGATTCAAGTGGGGGGATATTTGATGACATCAAATAACGTCTATTTTATAGCATCATTTATCCCATGTTATTAACCCATTTTGTATAGTTATTGCAAAGAATTGTTACTTAATCGTTTATATTTAAGAATTGTAGTAATTATGGAGTACTTGGTTAATATTAGCAAAAGGCGCGCATTCTGGAGCTTAAACGAAGATATTTTGAAGATTAATGATTCTGACAACCAATACGCCGTATCCATTAAGGAAGATACGGCGTATCCATGCCTGCACTCACCAAAGACCATAAAGGAATGAAGCTCAATACGCCGTATCCAGAAGATGTCAATACGCCGTATCAAAGATATAGTATGTGAATATTCTAGAAGATATCAAACATGGTCCCTACTCCAAGAAACCCCAATACGCCGTATCCAATGCCTTAGATACACCGTATCGAGACCGACTCTAGATAGTATAAATAGAAAACTCAAAAACGAGTTTTAAGTGTGCTAAATCATATTCTCGATACCTAAACCATAGAAGTCGATTTTCAGAGGAGAAAAAGAGCAGAAGAGGTCGAGCAACGCTATCAATTCTATAGTAGACAACTTGTAATTCCATATACTTTAGTAATCGTTTAGTTTTTGGTATCATTCGTTAACTCGGTTAGTTTACCTTGGCTAAATAATAGTTTTGGTATTTATTATGACGTTTGAAGGCTAATACCTTTGGGTATTAGCCATTATTATGAAGATCTGAATGTTTGGTATTTGTTTATCTTGATTTCTTGATTTATCGTTGAATGCTTGTTTATGTTTATCAATTTATACTTGTTTACGTGCTTTTGTATTTGACCTATCATTCAACTAGATCTAGTGATACGGACCAAGTAATCTAGAGTCTGGGATAGCTCTCCATATAGTAATTTATACATCTAGAACCATAGGATCATAAATATTGTCCTTCTAAATATGTGTCTAGGATACGCTTCGGGCTTAACTAGTTAATTGGATATTGCCAATGGTTTATTGATCGTGTTGACTAGAAGGTGAACCTAGATAATTCAATAAATAACGTTTTGATTCCATTGGATAGTTGGACAAGTGGACTACTAGTGTATAAATCACCATTAAGCGGTAAGTGGGTAAAGTCTCTATGAGCTAGGGTTTGACAAGATTACCATTTCTTTAATCCCTAAGATAGATTATAATCAGCAAATAAGGATGCTTTATGCAGATGCTTTAATTGTGACATAATTAATGTGTCTAGGTCTTAGGATGATGTAACGCCTAAGTCTTAAGAATGATATACCGCCTCGAGAGAAGAAATCATTTCACTTAATAAACAAACCAACTTTCTAATCAGATTAATAATGGTTAATACAATTTTCTTATATTTTGCTTGACCGCTCTTTTATCTTTTTTTTATTTGCTTGCGTGGGTTAAAGTGCCTTGAATTGATTGTAGTCACCAACAAAACCGTGCTAGTCTCTCAGGCTGAAAACCCCCTTTCCTTTTAGAACTAGGATTAGGACTAACATAGGTTTAGAATAGAATAGAATTAACATAGATTAGATAACCAAGATATTAATTAAATTGATAGATTTAACCTCGCTTCAAGTGTTCGACACCCTACTTACCACAGAACTACTACCGATGGGGTACACTGCCCGTTAAAGTATTATTTTTGGTTTAGTCGACAAAATATAAATTTAAAACTTGAATCAATAAAATATACACCACACAACGACACATCACTTACCTATACAAATGTTTTACAAACTCGCATGTATTCCTCACATATACAAGTCCACACTCCTTCTACACTATCCTTTTATCCATTCTTCCTAATCACTTGTCTACCCTTCCTACCCAACAAGTAATTTCATCTCTACCACACACACTCCAAACGTCTTCTTCCTAAACAATCCCACAATCACCTTTGCCCACTCATTTCTTTCTTATTGGGAAATCAATCCTTACTTATCTTTCTAAACACTCTTCAAGCATAAACACCCTTCTTCACATAAACCTTCACTAAATAAACCCCAAATCTTATCCTCTACAATGTCAACTCATATTCCCTTACACAATGTACTTCCTTCGTACTTGTTGTACTTGATGTATCCTACATTCTTAACCAATATCGTCTATATCTTTTCGAAACATTCTCCACCACATATCTACTATTCACCTTCTTCCTCAATGAATTCAAATTACACACGCACACACACACACACATACTTCTTTATCTCAAATTTTGATCAAGCCATGTCACCAATCCAAGTTTAGACACTCTTCTTTTAACCATTGGATTGCTTTTCAAAATAACACAACAAACACAACAAATACACTTTCTTCTCTACCCTTGATCAAGCCACCTCATCAATCCAAACTCCCTCATTCTCTTCTCAACCATTAGATTGATGCTTTATCTTAAACAAGCACACCTCTCTCTATCCTTAATCTGGCCACTTAACCAAGTGTACTCCTCACATCCTCATCCTCTATTTCAAAAAAGATCAAGAGGCTCCTTTCTATTAAATCATGTCACATCATGACAACTCATTTCCAACCCATTCATCTTTATCCAACATGTTGCTAATTGAATTTGAAATTCAAATTTCAAATCTTTCTCCCTTTCTCTCTAAGCAAAGAATATTCCAAGAATATTCTTTTAAACCCTAACTAGCTATTTCAAATCTTTAGCTAAATCCTAACTAAGCTAGTTAGACTTTGAGGAATACCCAAACTACCCCTTTCTGATAATTCTTTTCTCTTTTCACTTTATCGGACAAACAAAACGCTTTTAATACTTTACAAAACACTTTTATCAAAGGGCTATTTGAGTTGGTTAACCTTGAGTGTAAGAATGATTGAAAAGTCATAGCGTCAAGTACTATTGGGGGTTTAACAAGAGCGGGTAAATAAAAAGCTAAGAACCCAAAAAATGGCTTCGACTGTCTGGCGCGCTCGGCACGCGTCAACGAATGGCCAGCGCGCTACACGCGAAGTGTATTTCCTATTTTTAGGTTCTTGGCCTATAAATACGCCCTCTTGGACTTTGTATTCCTCACCTCTTGCAAACTTTTTTCCTCTCTTTTCTCTTCTCTAATCCTCTAAGTCTAAACATCAAATATTCTTAATCTTTTCTTCTATCATCTATTGAAGAACACACATCTCCGCAAGAGAGCCACACAAGTACCTAATCCATACTTATGTGTTTAGTCGAGGGTCCTCTTTCTCATACCCTTTATTTAGAATCAAGTCTCTAGGATAGGTTAGGACTTGGTTCAACTATCTTCCATTTATTCAATCGAGTTGTAAGGGAAGTCTTGTATCCGTGGGATCAAGCCTAGATCATTGATAAGCTTCCAAGGGGAAGGCTTCTAGAGTTACAGGTTAAGTCGAATCACGAGTTCTTAGGGGTGGATTCTGAGGGCAGAATACCATAGGTCGTAACTCTTCTGTGTGAGCGCCGAGCTTTGGTGAAAGTAGGTGGAGTTAATTTTTAATACAATTTATAGTCCACCATAAGGATTATACTAGTATAGTATCAGAGTCGTGGATACGCAACTGGACGTACGGAAGGACTAAACCCCCTTCCCAAATCAGTATACATCGTGGTCTCTCTCTTTCTCTCTAGATACTCTTTGTTCTAATTGCAAAGTAGAATAGTGCATCACTCCCCCTCTACGGTTTTACAATCTCGACCTATCTATTTAATATATCTTGTATATCAATATCATCTCAGATCATTTGTTTAACATATCTTGTATAATAATATTATCTCTGCAGAACCTTAGAAAGGGAGGGGATGAATACGATCTTTTTAACTTTTCT
>BQNB010174715.1:0-13234 GCA_026074375.1 Tanacetum coccineum
TGGCTGTTATCTCGATGATGGTAATAGCTTTTGTCAAGTTTCCGGTGTTATCTCGATGATGGTAATAGCTCCGAGAGTCTAGTTTCCAGAACATCCGGCCTCAAAAGTTTTTAAGGTCGAGCAGTCATTCAAATGTTTGTTACGAGAAAAGTTGTCAAAGCAATAAATTCAGGTCAGATTACGAGGTGTAAAACCCCCACTTAAAATTTGAATATTTTTTTTTGGAATGGCGATTAAACTTAAAATTTGAATTAGGATTATCTAACCAACATGAGTTTAATTCTATGTGTCTATTAAAAATCCACCAAAGGAGAGCTTCTGATTTGGAGTCTAAGTATAGTTTTTAGGTCCAAACTTTTTAGTGTGTGATCAGATCCGAAACTGAGTAGTTAAAATTTTGATTTTATTTGGGGCACTTAAGTGTGGAAATAAATTAGTAGAAAAATCATGGAGTTAGTAGACTCATGTTATTGAACCTGTGATTTTTGGTAAAATTTATAAAGCTCAGTAGGTATGGTTTAGAAAATGGTAAATTTATGTTAAAATTTTGCACTTTCGGGTAAATTGTAAGACTTTGGAAAAGTGTGTAAACATGTTTGTTTTGGTTGGGCATGGTGTCGTGGTGACCCATGAGGGTAATTAAAGACCTTAGACATCCATCATATTATTGTTACATGGGCATAAGCAATTGGCTTGGTCGCATGTAACACATGTTTGTTTTGATTGTTTAGATTTGTGCAAGTGTTTGTGGAAGCTGCAAAGCATCAGGTGAGTTTCATAGCCCCTTTCTTATGTTTTTTTGGGGTGAAAATGATGCTATGAGTTTAAATGTTTTAGTTACTATGATAATGTGTTTTAAATGAGGCATGGACTATACGTGACTATTGTATATTATGTGCTACTTGCTATTGTTGTGGATCGTGGGACACGTTTCGTTCCCTTGTTTGTTGTGCTTGAGCGTGACCGTCTCAGGGCATTGATGGATTGTTAGTAGTGAGCTGTGGATCTCTCATTGCTGTGGAATGTTGATAGTGAGCCTGAGCGTCTCATAGTTGTGATTCGTTGGGAACCGATTCAGTTCCCTTGTTTGTGTGTTGAGCCGTGATCTGTCTAACATAGTTTGTTTGTGGTTGCATGTTAGCTGTATGATTGTTCGTTTAATATCCTGCTATGCTATGTTTTATTTATCACAGTATTTGGTTTTAAAGGATTGTTGTGTGTGTCTTAAACCTATGACTCTCACCAACTTTATGTTGACGTTTAAGCATCATTTTCAAGTGAGCACCATGGGAATAAGATAAAGAGAAGTGGCTAGAAAGAGACCGGAGGATGTCATGGAATTTATTGCTTTATTGTCTTGAATTTTGCCTTGTTGGGATTATGGATAATTGTTGCATGTCTTTGTATTGGCAAGAACTTCTGTTCCATCAAGAAAGACGCCTTTTGGATTTTGGTTAGTTTTATGGGTATTGTTATGACACTTTGTGTCTATGCTTTACTTATTTATTTCATATAGAATTCTCTATATAGACGCCATTGTGTTGTGATGATATCCTTTCTCGTTACGCCTCGCGTTTCTGCCTTGGCAGGGTGTGACAGATTGGTATCAAAGCCTTTGGTTATAGAGAAGTAGGTGGTGAGCACTAGCTATAACTAGTGGTCCTTCACGTAGGATGATTTTAGGGCCTTAAGTGTTTAATTGCTTATAACTGCTATGCATCCCTCGATTTTTGCATAGCTTATATATCTTGTATTTTGCTAAGTTGCCATTTTAGTTATTTTGCCTACCATTAACTGATATAATATGTATTACTTTCTTAGAATTTTAGCTATGTTTTTCCCTACCCGTAAGAAGTCTCGTTGGGGCAACCGTTTTCCCAACTGGACTTAAGCGTTATAAGGAGCCTCTTTGGAACCGAAGGAGATACGATAGTTGATCGTTTGTCAAATGCGTGTAATAGGGCTGGACCCGCGAAGTCTGGTGATTCTTGCGGAGGCAAAGTCAAACTCAAGCGAGGCCCATCATAAGTTTATCCCGTCCTTTACCTCGTCATGCTGTTATTGATTATTTCTTTTGGATATTTCGTATTTTGGAAGTCGTTGCGAGACTTTCGTTCCTTTATGTCGTTTTGATTTTATTTTGATTTAGGTAATAGTGATGGAAATGGCAGCTTCCTTTATGTGGTTAAGTTTGAGTGGTTTAAGAGGTGCAATGTGGTATATGTGAATTATGATTGATATGGGTAATCTTGGAAGTAAGTACACGTGTGAAAGGAGACACTTATAATTATGGTGGCCAACATAATTATAAAGGCATCACACACGTAGACTTGTGACCATGATTGCATTTATTTGTGTTTGGTTGTAAGGTGGTAGTGTAATATGTTTTTTTATCGATATGTGTATTCATGATAAGGATGAGGAGTTATGGTGGATCTAGGGTTTCATAATATTATATAAATTAAAGTTTATATACTAACTAGGGTTCTTGGTAATTAATTAGATGCGCGTTGGTGTAATCGTTAGGGTTTAGATAGCGTTAGGACTTGTTTTAGGTTTGAGCAGAATTTAGGGCTGTGTTGTTTTGATGATATCTAGAGGTTAGAAGCATGAATTGTTATGATTCAGGTTCCTATGATGTATCTCAGTGAGTCTAGTTTCCATATTGTCCGGCCTCGAACGATTTCGAGTTTGGGAAGTTAGTCAATTGGTCTGTACAAGAAAAGTTGTCAAAGTAGTAAATTCGGGTCAGATTTAGGTCAGATTGTGAGGTGTAAAACCCTCACTTAAAATTCGAATTAAGATTAGCCAGCTTACGGGACTTTAGTTATATGTGTCTATTAAAAATCCTCCAAATTATAGCTTCTGATTTGGAGTCTAAGTATGGTTTTTAGGTCTAAAATTTTTAGTGTTCGAGCAAATCCGAATCTGAGTAGTTGGAAGTTTGATTTTCTTTGAGGCATTTAGGAGTGGAAATAAATTAGTAGAAAAATCATGAAGTTAGTAGACTCATGGTATTGACTGCGTGATTTTTGGAAAAGTATGTAAACATGTTGGTTAAGGTTGGGCATGGTGTCGAGGTGACCCATGAGGGTAATTAGACACCTTAGACATCCAACCTGAAAAAGTGTGTAAACGAATTGGTAAATGTTAGGCATGGTGTCGGGGGGTGACCTTGAGGGTAAAAAAGACAACGTTATTACATCCATCATATGATTTTTACATGTGCTTAAGCTTTTGGCTTAGTAGCGTGTAACACGTGTTATTTTGTTGTTTAGCTTTGTGCGAGGATTTTAGGAATTACTTTAGCATCAGGTGAGTTTCATAGCCCTTTTTTTCTTATGTTTTATTGGTGTGAAAATGATGCTAAGTGTTAAAATGTTTTAGTTGTTGTGATTATGTGTTATGTGGTTATTGATTATGATGTGATACGCTCTATGGCTTTGTGATCAATTGGAGTTGTTTTGAGGTATGTGAGTTCGGTTGGAGAGTGGTGTTAACTACTCAATCAAATCCAACTGAAGGGTTGAAATAATAGACCCTGTGGACTGCGGGACACTATGGTGGATTGGTTTGTACGTGGACTGCGGGACACGTGTGTTGTTATGGATTGTTTTAGTAATCGCAACAATTGATTGAAATATTTTTTTATGTGTCTTAAACCTATGACTCTCACCAACCATTGTGTTGAGGTTTTAAAGCATCATTTTTAGGTGAGTATCATGAGGATGTTAAGGCTAAAAGAAGTGGGTTAGAGGACGTTAGGAAGGGCATTTGGAGTTCGCTCTGAGTTTTTGTTCGTGTTTGTTGCATGGATTCTTTTGAATGCTATTTGAATTTATTAGGTTCGTAAGTCATTTATGTCTTTGTATTGATGAGACCTTTTGTCATTAATGCAAGACGCCGTGCGGTTTCTTTTGTTTTTTTTTCGGTATTGTCATGACACATTGTGTCTTGGCCCATTTAAGATTTCTTCGTATTCGGCTTCGTCTTTGACTTGTTGACTTTGACTTGACTTTGACTTTTTGACTGGTTAACTTGAATTTTCATGCTATTTCCAGTCCCGTATGGAGCACCAGTGTCATTTGTTAAGAAGAGGAGCATTGAGTTCGTTTGAAGTTAGGGTTGGAATTACTGAGGAAGGATAAGTTATATGCTAAGTTTTCTAAGTGTGAGTTTTGGTTTAAAGAAGTGCAGTTTCTTGGTCACGTGGTCGACCATAGCGTAATTACATGGACCCAAGTAAGAGTGAGGCAGTGAAGAATTAGGAAGTACCTAAGACACCATCTGAGATATAATTATTCTTAGGATTGGCAGGTTACCTACCTACGTTTCATCGCAAACTTTTCTAAGATTGTTAAACCCCTTACTTCCCTAACTTAGAGGAATTAGAAGTACTAGTGGGACGCAAAACGAGAAAAGGCTTTCTAGACATTGAAGAATGATTTGTGTGACGCTTTGATTAATCGAATGTAGTGGTTGATGCGTTAAGTAGAAAGGGAGAGTGAAACTACGACGAGTAAGGGAAATGTCCATGACTATCCAGTCAGATGTTAAGGACAAGATATTAGCTACTCCAAGTGAGACGTCCATGGTAGATAATGCGCCAGCAGAAATGTTGCATGACCTAGAGCAACAAATGGAAAAGAGAGCAGATGATGGTTGTACTTTATGGATTAAATTATATAGTAAGTATGAGTATGAAATTCGCTACCATCCAGGTAGGGCAAATGTGGTGATTGATGCGTTAAGAAGGAAGGAACAAGTAAAACCTAGACGTGTTCAAGTGATGGCTATGACCATTCAGTATGGAGTAAGAGAAAGGATATTGGCAGCCTAAGTGAGGCGTTTAAGCAAGAGACCGTACTCGCAGAAAGGCTTCATAGGTTAGATTAACATTTGGAAAAGAAGGAGGACGAGAGTTTGTACTTAATGGATCATATATGAGTGTTGTTAGTAGGGAATGATGAGAACAGTATAATGGATGAGGCTCATGCATCAAAGTACTTGGTACATCTGGGAGCGGATAAGACGTACTATAACCTTAGATACATGTATTGGTAGCCACGTGTAGAAAATGATATAGTTACCTATGTTAGCAATTGTTGGATTTGTTTAGGAGGTGAAGGCTGCAATGTTAAAGATTTTTGGCTTGCTCCAACAACCTAAGATACTTGAGTGAAAATGAGATAGAATCACCATGGATTTCATCACAAAATTTCCAAGGTCAAAGTAGTGAGTATAATGTGAATTGGGTGATGGTTGATAGACTGACTAAGTCGGCTCATTTTCTGGCTATAAGAGAAGACTATAGTACGGAAAGATTGGCAAAGATTTACATTGATGAAATAGTCGCGCGACATGGAGTTCCTGTGTCGATTATTTTAGATTTAGATGGATGATTTACCTCGTGGTTTTGACAGACACTGCAGAAAGTGAGAGTGACGCGATTAGATTTGAGTACTGCTTAGCATCCTCAAGCTGATGGACAAAGTGAACGTATGATTTAGACTTTCAAGGATATAATGAGGGTATGTGTTATCGATTTTGGTAGTAGTTATCAATTGAGCATTCAGTGTGCTCTGTTTGAAGCTTTGTATGGTAGGAAATGTAGATCGCCTGTTATATGGGCAGAGATTTGAGGAAGTAGTTTGATTGGACCCAAGTTAGTTCAAGAAACGACTAATAAGGTAGTGTTGGTAAAGTAAAAGCCCAAAGCGGCGGGAGATCGTCAAAAGAGCTATGCTGATAATAGGCGCAAACCGTTAGAGTTTGAGGTAGGAGATCGGGTCATGCTAAAAGTGTCACCTTGGAAAGGCGTAATTCGCTTTAGGAAAAAGGGTAAGTTAGCACCAAGGTATGTAGGGCCATTTGAAATTCTTTAAAGAATCGGTCTTGTAGCTTATCGGTTGAGATTTCCTGAAGAATTGAGTGGAGTACATGACACATTTCATGTGTCAAACCTAAAGAAGTGTTTGGTGGATGCTAGTTTGCATGTGCCATTGGACGAGATTAAGGTTGACAAAACTCTTCGTTTTGTTGAAGAACCTATTGAGAATAGTGACCGTGAAGTTAAGATGTTAAAATGTAGTAGAATGGTGGTAGTTAAGGTCCATTTGGGCTTGAAGCGAGGTCTTTAGGACTTCAGGTAAACTGGGTATCCACACTTGTTTGTTGAGCATAGGATCATTGGGATTTTTAGTTGAAGTTAGGTACGTAAGGTTTCTTGTAGACCTTAGTATGCCCTTAGATGTGTTTATGTGATTTTGGTTAAAGTTATTTTATGAATAAACTCGAAGTCGAGCTGATTCTTCAAAAATGTTGGGCCTTGTAATAACTTATAACTTGGTTTCAAGACAGTTCTTGTTTGATGAGTTGCGAGACCAGGTTGTAAATGATGTTGTTACGCAACTTAAGGTTTTTGACGAGTTTCCTCGATGACGGGCGAGGTTCAGGTAGTTGGATGTTTTTTTTCGTTTGGAGCGGTTATGCTGCTATGCAGTAAGATATCTTGTGAAAGTTAGTTGGAATTCAAAGTGTAACTTTGAGTTAACATGGGTATAGGAGAACTACTTGAAAGATAAGTATCCTCGATTAATTGTTTGGTAATGATAGAGTTGAACCTTTTGGTTAAATCTCAGGATGAGATTTCCTAAAGGAGGGGATACTGTGACAACCATGATTTGAGCAGGTTAGTCAAACCGTTAGTGTTGACTTGTGAATCTGTTGCAATATATGGTGTATGTGATTATATGTGTTTATATGCGTTTATGTGGATTATGTGGGAAATTGGTAGTCAATCTATTGAGTGTGATCATCTCAATGAGATTGGAATGGTGATTGAAGTTATGGTTGCTTTGGATATTTCATTATGTTCACATTTTAGTGACAATGAAAATGATGGTAAAATTTTATGTGTGTATGTATTTATATGTATATGTATACGTATTTGGATAATAGGAATTCGCGAGAATAGAAATTTAGTTTAGAAATTTAGTTAATAGATTTTAGTGTTATTAAGTTAGAAAAATAAAGTATGAAGTGAATTTATTTTTAGGTATTTAAAACTAGTTTTATTTAGAAGGATGTCTAAATAAATAAAGGTTTTTATAAAAATAACAAAATTAAAGGGTTTTTGTGTAATTAATAATAATTAAATAAAAAAATATATAAATAACATATATATATGTATTATGGACGAAATTTTGTAAAAAAAATAAATAAATAAAAATTTTATTAAATTAATTAAGGGTTAGTTGGTTGGGCCAGTTTGGAGGAGAAAAAAAAAGGGAAGAAAACCAAATTTTAGTATAAGTGGGATTCTAATTAGGAAATTATCCAAACTCTCTTGTATTCACTATAAATACAAAGTCTCATCCCCTTTTTTTAATAAAATCAGTCGAACAAATCAAAAGCAGAGAAAAAAAAGTTTTTTTTATTCAAGATTCAAGTGGTGGTTCGTGTTAATTAATCGAAGGTTTTAGGTATGTTCATAAACTTTAATTGTTTTAATTTTCTTTTTAATTCATGTAACAATAAAGTGATGGATAAATTAGGGTTTAATAAAATCTGTAAATTAATGATGTTAAACTTAATTAGAAGTGTTTAGGGTTTAATTAGGATCATATGAGTGTATTCGTTAGGGTTTAAATCGCGTTAGAACTTGATTTAGATTGGTGTAGAATTTAGGGATGTGTTGTTCGGCCTTTATCTCGATGATGGTAATAGCTTTTGTCAAGTTTCCAGTGTCTATGATGTAGCTCAGAGAGTCTAGTTTCCATAAAATCTAGCCTCGAAAGTTTTTAAGGTCGGGAATTCATTCAAATGTTGGTTACGAGAAAAGTTGTCAAAGCAGTAAATTCGGGTCAGATTTAGGTCAGATTACAAGGTGTAAAACCCCCCACTTAAAATTTTAATAAGGATTATCCAACCAACAGGAGTTGAGTTCTATGTGTCTATTAAAAATCCTCCAAAGGAGAGCTTCTGATTTGGAGTCTAAGTATGATTTTCAGTTCCAAACTTTTTAGTATGCAATCAGATCCGAATCTGAGTAGTTGGAAGTTTGATTTTCTTTGAGGCATTTAGGAGTGGAAATAAATTAGTAGAAAAATCATGTAGTTAGTAGACTCATGGTATTGAACCTGTGATTTTTCGTAAAATTTATAAAGTTAAGTAGGTATGGTTTAGAAAATGGTAAAGTGATGTCAAAATTATGCTTTTTCGGGTTAATTGTAGGACTTTAGAAAAGTATGTAAACATGTTGGTTAAGGTTGGGCATGGTGTCGTGGTGACCCATGAGGGTAATTAAACATCTTAGACATCCATCATATGATTGTTGTATGGACATAAGCATTTGGCTTGGTCGTGTGTAATACGTGTTTATTTTGATTGTTTAGTTTCATAGCCCCTTTTTCTTATGTTTTCTTAGGGTGAAAATGATGCTATAAGTATTAAATGTTTTAGTTACTGTGATAATGTGTTTTAAATATGGCATGGGCTATACGAGACTATTATATGTTATGTGCTACTTGCTAATGTGATATTGATTGTTGTGCTTGAGCGTGACCGTCTCAAGGCATTGGTGGGTTATCAGTAGTGAGCGTGACCATCTCATTGTTGTGGATTGTTAGTAGTGAGTGTGACCGTCTCATTGTTGTGGATTGTTGATAGTGACCGTGATCGTCTCATTGTTGTACGTTTTTGTTTCTATGTTTATGATCATTGAGCGTGAACGTCTCAATGTGGATTGATGTGATTGCATGTTAGCTTGTATGATAGATTGTTGTATGTCCTGCTATGATATGTTTTACTTATCACAGTGATTTCAAAGCGAGTTTTTAGGGTGTCTTAAACCTATGACTCTCACCAACATTATGTTGTCGTTTAAGTATCAGTTTCAGGTGAGCATCATGGGGATAAGATAGAGAGAAGTGGCTAGAAAGAGACCATAGGATGTCATGGAGTTTATTGCTTTTATGTCTTGAATATTGCATTATTTGAATTATGGATAATTGTTGCATGTCTTTCTATTGGCGAGAACTTTTGTTTCATCAATAAAGATGCCTTTTGGATTTTGGTTAGTTTTATGGGTATTGTTATGACACTTTGTGTCTATGCTTTACTTATTTATTTCACATAGAATTCTCTGTATAGACGCCATTGTGTTGTGATGATATCCTTTCTCGTTACGCCCCGCGTTTCCGCCTTGGCGGGGTGTGACATTAAGTTTAGGTATCCATTCCCATGATCCAGCCAGAATTCGAGGGATCTACCCAAGGATATTCCACTAGATAGTGTGGTAGTCCTTAGGTATGAAAAAAGGAGTAAAAGTAAGAATAAGGGAAAAGTGCCGACTGAGATAGAGCTAGTACTGGAATAAACCTAACAAGGTACTAGTTATGAAGTCTTGGTAAGCGCTGAAGGGGTTGAAGAATTAAAAAGAAAAGTTAAGATAATGGGTGAAAAGAAAGAAGCCCTCCTTACACTTAGGCAGAAACCAGGTCAATACATCTGTTGTCATGAATCACAAAGATGATTGCTGACATTGAAGACTAACATCATGGACCCAGTGATGCAATGCACAACCCTTACTAGCCACTCAAAATCTCTCAAAAGATTTATGTTTCATTTCTTACGGAGATTACACGTATTTCTATCAACTTTCTCACTCCGAGTTAGTTGGTATTGAAAATGTGGTAGTCTGCTCCAGCCTCCGATCACTAAAACCAAAAGTGCACTATTCAGTATAGAGCCAAGAGATCATCCATAAATCTCATTAGGACACTATTCGAATGTATTTGTTGCTCACACAATGTGAAAACAAGTAATTATTTAAGAGTCTTAAGCATTATCCTTATGATTTTGCCAGAACATCAGAATGATATGAAAGTTATTTACAATGACGACGGAAATCCTTCTAGAGCCAACATCAAACAAGCTCTTGGTAGGTGACTTGTACGATTCTATACGAATCAAGCTTGTGACAACTAGAGAGAAACGATGGTACGATTCTATATGAATCAAACTTGTTCTAGTATATGAATTAATGATTGATGAATTTTGAAATGCTTAAAACTCTTGATGTGTCGCAAAAACACTTTAGCAAGTGACACATCGATTGATTTTTTTCTCAAATCAATTTTTATTTTAATCGGCGAGATAGTAACTCACTGGTTCACTCTTACTGTGTTGTCTACTTTGAGACGTTCTGATAATGAGAACATGTTGAGTACGATGAATCTAATACATATGTGTTAGAAAGATTCAATACTACAGCTGGAAATCCTGTCAAGGAGATTCTTCTCAAATTAAATCTACCTGATCACAGGTCGATCCTCACAGATTCAAAGGTTACTCCAACCAAACACAGGCGAATGACAAAGGGATATTCGTCCCCCAGATTTATTGCTAACTGTTTTATTTTAGGGAAATATAAAGATGGACATGGAGGTACCTGGTTCTAGCAGACTCACAAGATTCACAGCCAAATGCTTATACTCAACCGACATTTATAAAGACATCATGAAAGCTCATGTACATGTTTCAAGACTTATGCTACTCTGATACCATACGTCTTTCTTGAAACAACAAAGTGTAAAAGTTAAAGAAATTCAAGATAGATGCATCAATAAAGCTTTTAAGTTATCATATCAAGAAAAGTATAACCATGTCAGTCCAAAGTCACAAGATCACAAGATGGCAAGATTACTAGATGATGTAAAGAGATTATGCTTGGTTGATGATCAAGAAGTTCAAGATCACATTCATATCAAGTCAAAGATACAAGTCAAAGCCTAAAGTCAAAGATTACTACATCAATTCACAAGTTAAAGATTGAAGTTAAAGACTACGAGCTCAAGACTGAAGTCAAAGCATAGTATGCTAGGTTTAAGTTTTTGTAAATTAGAGTGACCTCTCTTAAAGGGAGATTGTTAAGAATACGAAAAGTATCAGTCACTTCCAATATAGATAGTCATAGCTCGTAGTAAGTTAAATATGTAATGTGAGTAAGCTAATTGGGCTAAAGTCACATGGAAAGCCCATAACCAAGCCCATGGCTGGTTATAGCTAAGAGTATATATACCTTCTCCACACATGGAGAGGGTGTTGGTTGTTCATTTTCACACACACACTTAATCTAATATTCTCTTCTTAATTTCTCTCTCTAGTGTTCATCCAACCACATCTTTCTATCTCTAAAAACTCTCATCGAATCCATCACTATATGTGTTAAGATATTCTATAATTGGTATCAAGAGCCATGGGGTGTTTGTGAAGGTTTTGTGTGCGTTTGTTACCTTTGTTTTAGTCGTGTTCTTGGTTCGAACCTTTCAAAGATTTTCATCTTTTGAGGTTTAAAAACCATAAAGCTTGTAACTTTCTTCATTATTTATCTTAGTTTAGGCTAGAAGTACAAGAAAATCTTTGAAAACCCATCAAAAATTTCATCTTTTTAAGTCTTTTTGGTTAGAAAAGGGTTTTGTACTAAGAATGTTGATTTTAATTTTTAGTGTCAAAAACGTTAAAGTTTGTGTTTTTAAGGTTTTAATAGTCTTGGATAGGTAATAAGTACAAGAAAAATCAGGTAAAAACATCAAAAAGTGAGTCTTTTTAAGATTTTTGATTTTTGACTTTCGAAGTGTATAAGGGCGAAGTAAACGAGTTTCTTAATCAGGCAAATTATACGAGTTTCTTGGTCAAGCGATTTATACATAATTCCTACAGGCGAATTATACGAGTTTCTTGGTCAGGCGATTTATACATAATTCCTACAAGCGAAATATAAGTATTATTTGGTTAGGCGATTTCTACGTATCTTTCTATAGGCGATTTATACGTAAATTACCAAGGGCGATTTATACGTGTTGTTTCTAAGGGCGATTTATACGTTTTCACCAAGGGCGATTTATACGTAAATTACCAAGGGCGATTTATACGTTTTCACCAAGGGCGATTTATACGTATTGTTTCCAAGGGCGATTTATACGTTTTCTCAAAGGGCGATTTATACGTAAATTACAAAGGGAGATTTATACATTGTTTCTTAAGGAGATTTATACATCATTATGCAACAATTCTCAATTGCAAGAACACCTTAACAAAACAGTATCGTTGAACGACGAAACCATACGCTTGTAGAGGCTTCCCGAACAATGCTTATCTTTTTAAAAGCACCAGAATTTCTTTGGGCAGAAGCTATTTCCACTGCTTGCTTTATGTAAAACCATTCTTTGGTTTATACACGTTACAACAAGACTCCGTATAAGCTTCTTAGAGACAGAAAACCCAATGTTCAATACTTTCATGTGTATGGATACCTTTGTTATCCAACTAATGATCATAAAGATCTTGGGAAAATGAAACCAAAAGCGAACATCGGTATCTTTATCGGTTATTCATAATCATCAAGAGGGTTTTAGATCTCTAACCACCAAACATGCAAAATAATGGAAACCATCCATGTCAAGTTTGATGAGCTTACAGCAATGGCTTTTGAACACAGATGTTTAGAACCCAAGACTAACCGCTTTAACGTTGATGATTCATCAGCAAAATCAAATAAACACCGTCAAAAGCAGATTTGGATGATTTGTTCGGTCCAATGTACGAGGAATACTTTAAGAAGAGATCCCCTGAAGTGTCCACGAATTCCGCTGCACCAACAACTCTTAATAATGAAGACACACCTTCGTCGTCATCAATCATCGTCGAACACAATGAAGCTCCTCCCTTAGTATCCTCTTCTAAAGAACAAATCTCTCTAATCTCAATTGATGTTGGTGATGAATACATTCAAGAAGATTATGCAAATCTTAACAGAAACACTTTGATCACATCATTTAATCCTCCTGTGTTTGAAGAGGCTGAATCATCTTCCACAACTCAAGATCCGTCAAATATGCACGAATTCAATCAAGTTTACCCCTCAACTCATACTTGGACAAAAGTTCATCCTTTAGAACAAGTGATTGGTGACCCCTCAAAGCCAGTGATGACAAGAAGTAGACTCAACACAGATGTTAAAGTATGTATGTATGCATTAACTGTGAGTACTACCGAGCCTAAAAACATCAAAGAAGCAATGTTATATCATAGCTGGATTGAGTTAGTGCAAGACGAGCTCCATTAGTTCCGAAGGCTTAACGTTTAGGAAATATGTTAGGAAAATATTGTAAACAGACTTAATACTGTTAGTATTAAAGTTAAGTCTGTTAGTTCAAGTTAGTTCTGATAG
>BQNB010174716.1:0-13234 GCA_026074375.1 Tanacetum coccineum
GTATTTTGGGGTGAGTCTTTTTTTGTGATTTTTCTTAACACCTTTTTTATACTTAAATGATTTTTAGTTAAAACAGGTTATTAAATGCTTTTACCAGAAAGGATACAAGAGATTATGGTGAGCTTTAAAAAACATTAATAGAACCTTAACACTTGAAAACAGGAATTGGAACCAAACTTTGAATTTCATTAATCTTAAAACATTACAAAGTAGAATTACAATAAAACTGAATTAAAACTAAGGAAAACTAAAAGTTATATTGAGTTAAAAGCTAGATGCCCAAATGGCTTACAAAAGAGCCTCTTATATAGAAAAACGATTCTAGGGTCTTGGCCTCTTTCTTTTTGTCTTCTTCTTGGTTGTGTTTCTTTGCTGAGACAGACACACAAGTGTGTTTCTTGTGAGAGGTGAAACATAGTCCAATCTTGGCCATTGGATTGTCTTGGTGCCCACTCAAAATCATCACAGCCGTTTAATCCTTGTCATTATCCTTAAGCCAATGGGTTTTCATGGGATTGCCAACATGGCAAGAGCCCATGTGGGGTGTGAGTTTGAGGAGGGTGATGTTTTTGGCTGAGGTGAACAGTGTTCGAGGTGAAAGTGATAGGTGCAGGGTATAAGGCGGGAAAACTAGGAAGATATACAGTGTTTTATTTTTTAACTGCAGGGTGAAGTTTGGGGTTTTGTCACAAGAAGTCCCTATATTTGTATAGATGTATTGCAATTGTAGTCCTTGTGGGGTTTAAGAGTTTGTGGATTAGGCAGAAAAAACCCCGGAAAGATATATAAGGGTCTGCAGGTTAAGTCCTTATGGTGTGGTGAAAGGTTTGTGATGTGGCAATATTGGTCCTCAAGGGTTATATATGCAATTGCGAACTCAGTCCTTGTGGGGGTATAACAGCCGTTTAAGGCATTGGGCCTTTTTACAATTTTGGGCCGTTTGGTGTTTCAAAGGGTATTTGGGCTTTGTATAAATAAAAATGGATTTAGGGCCCATTTAGTCTTCATACAATATACTAATGGGCTGACCCGGCCCATTAGATGGGTACGGGTGGGCCCATTAAGTATTCTTCGATATCGGCATCGGGTTTGACTTTGACTTTTCCGGGGTTGACTTTTTGGCTTCGATTTGACTGTTGATTTTGGCTTCGATTTGACTTTGTCTTTTCACGCTTTTCCATTCTGTGCTCGGTTTTGTCCGTTTTGGCTTGATTTTTCATCCTTTTCTTGGATATCCGTTTCCTACACAATACAAATGAAAACATACAAATACAATGTATTTTTGGTACATTTTTGGTCATTTAAGTCCGGTTTTAGTGGAAAAGGGTATGTGTATTTAAGCACATACCAAAATCCCCCATACTAAGACATTGTCGTGTCCTCACGCAATGCTATAAGTAAGCACTTAAGAAAACTATGACTCTTAATCCCCCTTGATTAATTACCTCGAAAAGTAGCTAAGTGTTCATCAAGGGGAAGTTAAGTGTAAAACCTAAAAATCTCAACAAGTGTAAAATTACCAAAATACCCCTAACGCAATAAAATCCATAAAAGCTTAAATAAACTTCATTTAAATGTTAGAAATTATAAAAATGCAACATGTGACAATTATGAAATTTATGTAAGATCAAAATACCTTATATTATATAAGAAAAATAATTAATAATTATATATATATAATTATGCCGAATTATGTATAATTATGTATTTATATATTACAAATTAAAGCAAATTAATTAAGGATAATTACAAAATAAATATTGCAAAGTTAAAATTCTGATTTTATCTATTTGAAAGCCCATTATACTCGGCCAAAATCCCTAGTATATTTCTTTTATGCATTTTCATTTTGATAAACCTAAAAACAATAATACCGAAAACCCTAAAAAACTAAAAGTGGCGGCATAAGAATTTTCCAAGGGCAAGAACGAATTTTATAAGGTGTTTTGGAGATCAAGGATCGTGGGAAAAATATTGGAAAGATTGTAGAGTGCTTGGTTCAATCGGGGTAATTATTTTGGTTCGAATAACACAACCGAATAGCATAAATTCATAAAATCACCAAGAATCATCAAAGGTATTTTTGTATCTCATTTTTCATCATATTAATTCGTTCTATGCTTAAGAAAAATTATCATGCATGTTATTTTGATTTTATAAATTAAAACATGTTCGAAACCCTAATTTTTAGCTAATTATGAAATCGGCACAAATAATATTTGTAAAATTGATTTTATATTTTTCTAAGGTTTTTTATATCATATATGACTCAGATAAATTGTTGGAAAAATTTAGGAAGGATTCGAATAATTATTTGGGGATTTATCTTATTTGCCGATTTCGAATAAAAGGAAAAAGGAAAGAAATAAAATTAGGGTTAGGGTTTTGATAATTTTTCCAGGTGCAATAAATGCCAATGATTGGGAAATAATTATGTTTGTGATTGGGAAAAATTAAATTAGGGTTTTGTGAATTAATTAGTTAGCCGAATTATGATTTAAAAGTATAAGGACTTGTTTTGTAATTTCTGAAACTATGGGGTCTGTTTTAGACATGTTATTATATTTATTATATTCTGTATAAAATAAGTTGGGGGGTATAAAATGTCATATTGATATTATTTTGGATTTAAAATGGTTAATTACATATAATAAGTAATTAGAAATTAATTAATTAAAATAGAGGGACTGAAATTGTAAATTCTGAAAAGTATAAGGTTTGGTTAGTATTTAATGTATAAAGTATGATTTTGTCATATTTGAATCTATAAGGGCTTGTTTTGTAATTATGGATAATTAAAGATAATGTTTAATTAATTAATAAACCAAAAGGACTAAATATGTAAATTATGTAAAATTAAGGGTTTGACTTGTAAATACAGAAAATGGAAGGTATAATCTGAATAAAATGTGAAACTTTGATATTTACACTTTTAACCTTGAAAATTGTTGATTTTGCATATTAAACCCTAAAATATGGAAAGTTGTCATATTTAACCCTAAACTTGTAAGGTTGGCATATTAAGTCCCTAAGCTATTCAAAATACTTAATAGAATCTCAATTGATGAATATTACTAATTTTGAAAACTTACTAAAAATGGAAAGTTACTAAAAATAGAAAGTTACTAAAAATGGAAAGTTACTAAAAATAGAAAGTTACTAAAAATGGAAAGTTACTAAAAATGGAAAGTTACTAAAAATGGAAAGTTACTAAAAATGGAAAGTATAACTTAAATGAATGGTTTGTAATTCGAATTCATCATTCTTTGGTTCGGCCACGAGTGGAGTGATTTTTGATATTCCTGTGTGTTTCTTTGTTATTGCTTTGCTTCAGAATAAGGTACATAGTATTTGACCTATCGTTATGGTTTATCCTTTGGGGGGGGGACATTTTCCTCTCTATCTTTGATTACTTATGTGATGTTTGGTACATTTGCTCTGAGCCTTTTATCTTGTTCTCTTAGTATGTAATCTGTTTTTGGTTCTATTTTGAACCTGCTATGCTACTTTGATATTTGAACCTTTGGCATTAAACATTTGCTATGATCATTTGAAATGAACTTTGATATGACTTTGCCTTTGACCCTTCAGTTTGAGACCCGAGCACTATTTGTTTCCTAGCCGATGAAGGTTACATGGCCATGTCATTGATGCACCTTTGGCATGATCATGTGTGGGTGAGTTGCTGTTCTCACACCGTTCCCCTTTGCTTTATTATGCGTAATTTTGAAGATTATTATTTGTTAAAGGGGGTATGGGATGCATCCTAGATTTGTTTTGTATTCGATGGATTATGACATATGAGATATGTATATTTGGTGACTGATGTTTGGGTGATTCCACGTCTTTCACGATTTGTGTAGGAGTCATGACTCCGGGTTACTATGATTGATTTGTTTGGGCTTGGTAATTGGGACTTGATTTGACTTTCTTGATTCATCTTACCTTACACTATGAATTGCTTTCTAATTTGCTTACCTAGTATATTTGTATTCCTTTGATCATGTGTCTTGTGATATCCTTTGCCACCTTATATCGTTTATCCATTTGATTTTCCGTTGTATCTTTTGCGTTCGATTATAATATCTGTTACTGGGGCTTTGTAAGCTCAGCCGCACTTTCTTTTCCTGCGGCAGGCTATCTAAGGTGAGGGGCTGGGTTGCTTTCGGGGACTATGAGTGTGAGTGTGGACTTACCCTAGAGATCTTAGTTTTGATATATGATTTGTTACTTTTCGAGACATTCGTTATTTCGGTTATTTCGTTTGGATATGTTTGTCCTTTAAGAACTTATGTACCATAAGTCATGTTGACTTATTTTCCTTTGGTTATTTATTTAAGACTTCCGCTGTTTATGCTTGTGTTATGATTATGTATGCCTTTGATGTCATACCATATTTGTAATACTTCTACCCTATTGGGTCGGGGAGTTACAGAAGAAGTTGTGTAGTCATGATCAAGTCGTGAAGTCAAGTTATGTAGTGAAGTTGTGGTAGATTGGTTCTAGCTAAGATTAGAACTCGACATCAAGCTTAGTGTCAGAAATCAAGATAAGTGAAAGTTGTGTAAGGTTTTCTCCGCCATAAGGGGCTTGTTGACATAGTGAAGAAAACTCTCGAGTTAGGTGCTTGAGGAGTGAAGTAGGGCGAAGAGATGCTTCGTTACCGAACCACTATAAATCCTCTCGTTGTGGTTTGATTGTTCTTACTCTTATCTCTTGTCTTACTGGTATGTGCTTAAATACACATACCTTTTACCTAATAAAACGAGCTAAAAAGACCAATAATGACCAATAAATACAGAAAAATGCATTGTATTCGTTTGTATTGTAAATTGTGTCTTGCAGGTAACGGATATTACACAAAAGGACAAAAATGAAGCAAAATGGACAAAACCAAGCATGGGAATGGAAAGAGTACAAGAAATCAAAGCCGAAGGCGAATTTATCTTAAGTCTCAAGCAAATCCAATCCCATTAAACCTTTAACCTAAAAACCCTAAAATAATTACACCGTTAGTCCCTGGATACTTACACCATTAGTCCTTATAGTATTACACCATTAGTCCTAAACTTAACAACCCCTTTATAACCCCCTAACTCCCGTTAACCCATTTAAACTATAAATCCTAAAACTGGTCCAACTTAATTATAATAAAAGCCCATGACCCAGGTCAAAGCCCAACACCCCCACTCCCTGGTCAAACATAAAAACGCGCCCAAATTAAATAATCACTATTTACCATTCGTCCCAAAATTCACCATGGCATCCAAATTACCATGCTTAAATGATAATTAATTCTTCTAGAAGCTCATGACGCAAGAAATGACGATTTTGGCATGCCAGGTTGGCAATCCCAAGGCCAATCATTGGCCAATGATGCGTGGCACATGATCCAAGGACTCCAAATGATTGTGTGAAGAATAATCAAGATTGAAGGGCCAGGATTGGTTGATGAGGAGTGTCCTAGGGTTCTGGATCCTTCCTCCGAGCACTATATAAGAAGAGTTCCTCACACATAAAAGACGGTCTTAATTTTTTTCTAGCTTATAGTCTAAACTTTTAGCTTATTGTAGTTTTTCTTTAAGTCATTATTGTAATCCCTTTTTCAAGCATTGTAAACCTTTCAATATTAATAAAATTATCAGTTCCGCTCTTTAATTCTGTTTTTACTTAATGAAATTTTATTAATCATGTATTTTGGTACAACTTAATAAGCTTAATAAGCTCTTAGGTAATTCATAAGCTACTTATACTTAGTTAAGCTTTCAAAAGCTTAACTGAGTTTAGATATTCACTTTAATTCCACCTACAAATTACGTTAGCTTATTTTGGAAGATGAGCCAGATTAGGATGGGCTCATATGACAATACTAGCTTGTTCTAAACAAGCTAGAGCTTTGTAGAATAAGCTCTAAGAGCAGCTATAAGCCTTGTTTAAGCAAAGGCACTTGTAAGTTCTTATTTTCTATTTTTCTTACATTCAGCTTATTTACTGCTTATTTTCCTGCTTATTATTGCTTATTTATTTCTTATGCTTATCTATGCTTATTCTGTCTTAATATAGCTTATTGAATCTACTTGTAATTTCTTTTAGTCGGATATAAGCCTTCTCTTATTAACTTTTAGATTAAAACTGCTTAGGAAAATCTCCAAAAACCATGTCTTATCATGATTCTCTGCTTAATTGTAAGAGTGCTTATTGGGCTTATTTTGCTTCTATTAAGGCTTTAATATCATAGAACTAATCTGTTTTATTTGTTTTACACACTTAGTTAAATCTAGATTTATGCTTAAAGCTTAGTCATGTTCTTCAAATTCATTAAGGGGTGTTTGGCTCAAGTAGTACTAACCTTGGTAGTTCTCTTTGATTACTCTATATCCTTTAATCCAAGTTTGATTAGCTCAAAATAAGTCTTAGAGTCAATTTAAATAGGAAGTTTAAGTTTAAAATACAAGTTTAAGGTCTTATGTATTAATGGCTTAAATCTGTTGGATCTTAGTTTATCATTTCAAGCTTAATTGATTCAATCTTAATAAATGGCCTTTAGGAATTGTTTTCATACTTGATTCAAGTCTAATAATGCAGTAGGATTGAGTCAATAGGTGTGCAATTGTCCTTTGTTTAAAATCAATATCTGTCAAAGTTATTAAGATCTCTTTTCAAGTTTTAGAAAGTCAAATTTCAATAGCAAATTTAGATTAGATAAAAATAGTTTTAAGGTCTGATATTGATAACATAAGCTCTTTGGACATCTAGCTTAATCTGTTTTCAACTTTTGAGTTTTTGCATTAGCTTAATCTTGCTTAAACTTAGAGCTGAAAAAGCCTTTTTTGTCTTTCATAAAACATTTAAAAATCCAAAAAGAAATAGTTTAGTTAGAACTGTCAGTTTTAAAACACCTTTTTCTAGCTTATTTCTTAACCAAATTTCTTAATTTTAGATGTTATGAGTTAATTAGAGGCCAAAGTTAATCTGTTTTTAGGTTTTATGATCTAGCTTATTAGTTAAGTTGCTTAAAAAGTAGTTTAAAAGTGCCTCCTTAGGCTGTGTGGATAACAGATTTTGGATAAAGCTTAATTGAATTTCTGAGCTTATTGCTTATTGGATTCACTTAATTTTGGTTTAGGTTTGCTTAATAAGTTGGGATTTAGGTCTTTAGTGCTTAGTTGGTCAAAATTTGAGCTTATAAAAGCTTTTGTGCTTATACAGTTTAGGCATTCAAGCTTGTGAGTTTTTTTAAGCTTTATGTCTCTTCAAACTAGCTTTTCCTAGCTTATTGCCCCTTTTACAAAGTTTGCTTATTTTGCTTTTCTTTAAAAGTTTCAAAAAGAAAAACCAAAAAAAAATGTTTTATAAAAAAGAGAGGTCACAGGGGTCGAACCTGTGACCTCCCCTTTAATATTCCAGCACCTCAACACACACTCACTTAACCAACTGCCCTTGGGACTTTTTCATTTATACATCTACATCATTAATTCTTTATACACGTTTTTCTTTAATAAGCATTTAGCCCTTTTGAGCTTATTTCCAGCTTATTAAGATAAGCTGGTTGGTCCATTTTATTTTTCTTAAGTCTTAAACTGTTCAAAGTAATTTCCATAAAATTTTCAGATTTTTCCAATTTAGTTTAGTATTTTTAATCAATTTTCTAGATTAAATTAGTTTTTAATTCATAATAAATAAAATAAAAATAAAAAAAATATAATTCTTTTTTTGAAAATTATTTTTAGTCATTTAGAATTTATAAAAAATGAAAAAACATTTGTAGGGTTAAAATTTGATTTAGTTGCTTACTTAGTTGCGTTTTAGAATTCCCGTTATCGTTTTTTAGCTTTAATTTTTAATTGTCTTAATTGTTGCTTGCCTTTTTATGTTTTTGCATTTATATTTGTAGACATAGAAAACTAAATCAAAATCTTGATTATTCAAACACGCGATCACAAACTTAACCGATTTTCAATTCGCACCTCGTCGGGATACGACTTGGGAAGGTTTTGAATTTTACTTTGGATTAAAGTAATCTTCTAGAATCATCGCGAAATACTTATCTTATACTATTATTGTTATTGGGTATTTAGAATATATATTTAAGTATATATAGGCTAGGTAACTAGTAAATCAATTTTTAGCGCCGCTGCTGGGGATGTGTGTTACGATTATCGTGTTTCGTTCGAAGATTAGTGTTTTGAAGACCCTTCCTCGTGAAGTTATCGCTTTCAATTGTGAATATTTTCTTCTTATTATAAAATATAAAAATACAAAAATATTTTACACTTCTATTTTTCTTTAATATTAAAAATAACCGTTTGTTAATTGTCGTTCCAGCTCACCTTTAGTTAACAAACTATAAGAGAGGTATAAGGAGGGTCGATCCTATGAACTTCGACCCGAAAGGAGAAGGTTTTTAAAACGCTTCGCGCTTACCCGCTCCTCCGCTTCTTTGCGCGTTTTCTAGAGACCTACCGTGCACCATTGACTTTCGGTTTCTTGTAGCGTTTTCTAAGAGCTTCTTACACTGTTCTAATTATCGGTTACAAAATATTTTATCTTTCTCTTATTTTTAAGTGGTAATGCAAACTCGCTCTTCTTCAAAAATTTGTTGGTGAACCTTCTAAACGGAATCCTACTTTTTTTACAAATCCGTACGTCGTAATCGTAGACGTTCAAAACAAAGAGTCGAACCGTTCGCTCTTGAAGAGACTCCCGTAGTTACGATGACCGATCAACGTACTATGGCGGAATTACTTCGTGCACCCACCGAGGGTTATGTGGAGGCAATCGTAGTACCACCCATTCCCGCTGAGCATTTCGAGCTCAAGCATAGTCTAATCAATCTTGTAACTTCAAAACAATTCTTCGGTTTTGAGAAAGAAGATCCTCATGCTCATATTCGATATTTTAACAAGATTACTTCTACGTTGAAGTACAAAGATGTGCCCGAGACATCGATTAAGCTTATGCTTTTTCCATTTTCTATCGATGGTCCAGCCCGGAATTGGCTCGACAAAGAACCTTCTCGTTCTATTCTCACTTGGGACGATCTTGTGTCCAAGTTTATTAACCATTTCTTTCCTCCCTCAAAAACAACAAATCTTCAGAATGAAATTTCAAATTTTCATCAAAAGTTTGAAGAAACGTTTAGTGAGGCATGGGACCGTTTCAAGGATCTACTTCGAGCATGCCCACATCACGGTTTTACCGAATTACATCAACTCGATACTTTTCTACAATGGTTTAAACCCATCCTATCAATATTCATTGAATTCTGCCGCCGGTGGCAATCTTTTGGAAAGAAGTGCACAAGATGTGTTAAAAATTATTGAAAACAAGTCAAAAGTTCGTACTTTAAGAAACAAACCGATTATTTTTCAAGTAAAAGCAAGTAATGTCAATTCTTCAGAGATAGCCAGTACCGTAGCTAGTGTCGTGACAAGTGCCATGACCGCGATGTTTAAACAACATCAAGTAACCCCAGCTCCAGCTTCCGTAAAAGCTGTTGAGGAATCTTGTGTTACTTGTGGCGGTGCTCATTCTTATCGACAGTGTCCTGCCACCAATGGCAACACTTTTTCGGGCTATCAAGATAATATTCAAGAATATGTTTCAGCAGCCGCAGTGAACTACAATCAAGGAAATTTTGGTTATCGTCCTCAGAGTGTAGCTAACCAAATTCGACCACCGGGTTTTGCTCAACCAAATGTGCAAAATAATCAAACCCGATACAATCAAGATAAAGGAAATTATCAAGGAAATCAAAATTTTCAAGCTCCGTTTCAGCAAACTCAAGTTGCTCCGTCAAATGAATTGTCAAATTATAAGAAGATAAATGAAGCTAACATGAAAGCTATGCAAAATCAAATAAATAATGTGAAAAATGAATTGAGAAATGAAATGCAATCTTCAATACAAACTTCAATGTCAAATTAAACCAACGAGCTTAAGAATATGATGGCTAGTTTTTTTCAAATGAATACCGCTTCTTCTTCGGGTTTGGGTTCGCTTCCTAGCAACACCGTTGCTAACCCGAGAGGTGACTTAAAAGCAATCACCACCCGAAGTGGTGTTTCTTATGATGGACCGCCTATTCCTCCTCCTTTTTCTTCTCTCCTTAAGGTGGTGGAATGGGAACCCGTGGTGACAAAGGATACGGTGCAACTGAGTACCAAAGACATCCAACCTCCGGTAGTCCAAACTCGTGTTCAAATTGATGAGCCCGTTGTTGCTCCTAAGCTTAAACCGAATATACCTTATCCTTCACGAGCTAACAAACAAAAGCTCCGTGAAAAAGATGATAACCTTGCTTCAAAATTTGTTGAAATTTGTAGGGAATTACATTTCGAGCTCAGTTTCGCGGATGCTCTTTTACATATGCCGAAATTTGCCTCAATGTTTAAAAGTCTCCTTAATAACAAAGAAAAATTGTTTAAATTAGCTAAAACGCCGGTGAATGAGAATTGTTCGACGGTTATCCTAAAAAAAATTCCCGAAAAACTTATAGACCCCGGCAAATTTCTCATTCCATGTGATTTTCCGGAGTTAGTTGAAGGCTTAGCCTTGGCCAATCTTGGTGCAAGCATCAACTTGATGCCTCTTTCCATATGGAAAAAGCTATCACTCCCCGAACTAACTCCTACACAAATGATTCTCGAGCTCGCGGACCGATCCACGACTCGACCGACCGGAATTGCCGAAGATATTTTTGTAAAAGTAGGAAAGTTCCATTTTCTGGCCGACTTCGTAGTTGTTGATTATATTGTCGATCCTCGGGTTCCCTTAATTCTCAGAAGACCCTTTTTGAGGACGGCACGTGCTTTGATTGATGTTTACGATGAAGAATTAATCCTACGTGTTGATGATGAAGCGATAACCTTTAAAGTTGGACAAACTTCGAGATACTCCTACAATGATGCTAAATCGGTTTATCGAATCGATGTCATCGACATTTCATGTAAGGAGTATGCTCAAGAAGTGCTCGGATTTGCGGATAGTTCTACGAGTGGCAATCCCACTCCGTCTTTAGACCCTATCCTTTCTACTTCTTTCCCCTCTCTCACTCCGTTTGAAGGAGGCAACTTTATTTTAGAAGAAATCAAAGCGTGTCTTACAAATGATTTAATTCCACCGGGAATTGATGATGTCGACTTTGATCCAGAGGGAGATCTTCTTCTACTCGAGAAGTTATTAAATGATGATCCATCATCTCCTCTCCCTCCAAAAGAACTTCATTTTGAGGAAATTAAAACGATTAAATCTTCTATTGATGATCCTCCGGAGCTCAAGCTCAAAGATTTATCGTCTCATATTGAATATGCGTTTTTAGAAGGAACCGATAAATTACCCGTCATAATTTCTAAAGAATTAAAAGATGATGAAAAGGCTGCCCTTTTAAAGGTTCTCAAGACACACAAACGGGCCATTGCATGGAAATTTTCCGACATTAAGGGTATCAACCCTAGTTTTTGTACTCATAAGATCTTAATGGAAGACAACTTCAAACCGGCGGTTCAACATCAAAGAAGGGTAAATCCGAAAATTCATGAGGTTATCAAAAAGGAAGTTATTAAACTCCTTGATGCAGGATTGATTTACCCTATCTCCGATAGTCCGTGGGTGAGTCCTGTTCATTGTGTACCTAAGAAGGGTGGTATGACCGTTGTTGAAAATGAAGATAATGAGTTGATTCCTACAAGATTAGTTACCGGTTGGCGTGTTTGTATAGATTACCGAAAGCTTAATGATGCGACTCGTAAAGATCATTTCCCGTTACCTTTTATGGACCAAATGCTCGAACGATTAGCGAGAAATGAATACTATTGTTTTTTAGATGGTTTTTTCGGATATTTTCAAATGCCTATTGACCTTAAAGACCAAGATAAGACCACCTTCACATGCCCTTATGGGACGTTTGCCTACCTACGCATGCCTTTTGGTTTATGTAATGCTCCGGGCACGTTCCAAAGGTGCATGATGGCCATTTTCTACGATATGATCAAGGAAACAATGGAGGTCTTCATGGACGATTTCTCGGTCTTCGGGGATTCTTTCTCGTCATGCCTCTCCTATTTAGACAAAATACTCAAACGGTGCAAAGACACTAATTTAGTTCTAAATTAGGAGAAATGCCATTTTATGGTAAAAGAAGCATTGTTTTAGGACATAAAATTTCAAAGTCCGGGATTGAGGTCGACAAAGCTAAAGTTGATTTTATAGCTAAACTCCCTCATCCGACTACCATCAAAGGCGTTCGAAGTTTTTAGGTCACGCCGGGTTCTATCGTCGATTAATCCAAGATTTTTCTAAAATCGCCCGGCCAATGACCCATCTTCTTGAAAAAGAAACCCCATTTGTTTTCTCAAAAGAATGTATTGAAGCATTTAATATACTTAAGAAAAAATTAACCGAAGCCCCGATTTTAGTTGCCCCCGATTGGGACCTACCATTTGAAATTATGTGCGACGCTAGTGATTATGCGGTAGGTGCAGTCTTGGGGCAACGAAAGACCAAATATTTTCAACCTATACACTATGCAAGTAACACTATGACGGATGCTCAGACTCATTACACGACTACGGAAAAAGAATTATTAGCCATTGTGTATGCTTTCGAGAAATTCCGGCCTTACTTGGTCTTATCAAAGACCATAGTATATACGGACCACTCAGCTCTTAAGTATTGTAGGATCCCTAGATCATTCCATATGTGAAGCACAAGATCAATGGCACAAAAGATTTAAACAATGAAGAACTTTTGATTGAAAGAAACAAAAAAATTGCTACAAACCCTTAATATGAAAAATGAAATGGAGAAGCTTTTAATGTCTAACCTAATTTTGACTAAACTAGGTGTATTTATACTAAAAGGATTTGCCTTTGAGGGCTTTCTTTTGGGCTTTTTACATCTTGGCCCGATTACATTAATAAACATTAATTAACATTGACTTTCGAGCTAGACTTTTGTCTTGTATCTTCGAGTGACCGAAGCTTCTTTGTTCAGGACCATTTATGTGATCCTAACAATCTCCCCCTAGATGAGGTCATGAGAAGCTCACTCGTGCTTGTCTCTTTAGCTCGTTGTTGATGGGGTACTTCACTTGTTGTGCTTTGGTAATTCAATCTTTAATACCTTGATCATGATCTTTGACTTGTTTAAGCTTTACTTCTCTGAATTACTTTGTGATCTTCTTTCACTTTGACTTTGCCATACGATGATCTTTAGTCTCACATGCTCATATCTG
>BQNB010174717.1:0-13234 GCA_026074375.1 Tanacetum coccineum
CACCATACTAACTAGTTAGTTTCAATGGACGAGTTTATCCCTGATGATATATGTGAGCAAATACTCGTAAGATTAGATGTGGAGGATCTCATCAGATGCAAAAGCGTGTATAAGTCGTGGAAATCTTTGATATCCCACCCTCGTTTGTCAAAGCTCATCAAAGACACTACAATGAAAAGGGGAACAGGTGACGGTATTTTCCCCGGCGACATTTGTCGCCGGGGAATAGGCGCTAAACTACAAATGTCGCTAGGGATAATGTCGTTAAATTTTGACCAAATATTTCTACGTAAAACGTAGCGGGAATTTTTCCCGCTTACTTTTCCCCGGCGACATGTCGCCGGGGATTCACTTGTTAATTTAAAAAAAATAATTAGTGTTAATTACGTTAGAGGTGACGTGGACACACTTTTCCCCAGCGACATGTCGCTGGGGATACCACGTTGACTTTGTTGACCGTATTAACAATATTGGTTAATAGTGTCAATTGGTTTGGGCTTTTATATTACGAAATTGGGCTTCTGGTTTTTTGGACAGTTTCCCCGGCGACATGTCGCCGGGGATAGTGTTTGACTTTGTTGACTTTTAATTAAACTACGTTTTTAGGTTCGTTTCGGTCCGATATTCCGTATATTTTAACAAAAAATATAGATACGTTTTTAAGGTGTGTTCATGTTTGTACCATTGGCATGTCGAGGTGATATCGTTATACATAAACACATTCATATCATAAAAGTTTAAACAAAGTCTTCACATACAATAAAAAACATACGAATTACATTGCAAATGACAAACTACTCCAAATCATACGAATTACATTGCACATTGCAAATGACAAACTACTCCAAATCAAGTTTTTCCATTTCATTAAGAACTTCGTGAAGTAGTGCAGCCGAATTAACTATGTGTTGTTTCGGATGCATATGCATATCCATTGTTGCCTTGAGTACACTTATCTTTCCACGCAAGTGCTTGAGCACTCTGCATTTCTTGAAGATCCTGGAGAATAGTTTGGAGGTGTTGAAGGTCCTGAAGAATAGCTTGGAGGTGTTAAAGGTCCTGAAGAATAGCTTTGAGGTGTTGAAGTTCCTGCAGATGGAGCTCCAGGAGAACTCATCAATTGGCGAAGTCGGGTCTCTTTCCATAAAAAAAATCTACATCCAAAATGTTTCGGAGGCTGTTAAATAGTAAGAAATATATTCCTTTAAACAATAACCATAATATTTATATATTTACACAAATAAAAAACATGTGATTGTTTACCTTCGATTTTGGACATGCATAGTATAGTTTACCGCAACTCTCAGGTTTATATGATTGACGGAGAACTACATCTCCTTCTGCACAACTACACACAAAAGCTTCATGTTGCACCATCTTCACCACCTTTTTGTAGTTGTGATGGTAAGAGTGTGTGATATGTTTGTGGTTGTGATAGTATCTTCTTTTATGGTATAAAAGAGTTTTTGGCGGGAGTATTTGGCGGGAGTATTTGGTGGGAGTATCTCTAATGTATAACCATACCATATCGACTCATCCGTTGAACCTCTAATGTATAACCATAACATATCGACTCATCCGTTGAACGTCTAATGTATAACCATACCATATCGACTCATCCGTTGAACGTCTAATGTATAACCATACCATATCGACTCATCCGTTGAACGTCTAATGTATAACCATACCATATCGACTCATCTGTTGAACGTCTAATGTATAACCATACCATATCGACTCATCCGTTGAACGTCTAATGTATAACCATACCATATCGACTCATCCGTTGAACGTCTAATGTATAACCATAACATATCGACTCATCCGTTGAACGTCTAATGTATAACCATACCATATCGACTCATCCGTTGAACGTCGAATGTATAACCATAACATATCGACTCATCCGTTGAACGTCGAATGTATAACCATAACATATCGACTCATCCGTTGAACCTCTAATGTATAACCATAACATATCGACTCATCCGTTGAACCTCTAATGTATAACCATAACATATCGACTCATCCGTTGAACCTCTAATGTATAACCATAACATATCGACTCATCCGTTGAACGTCTAATGTATAACCATACCATATCGACTCATCCGTTGAACGTCTAATGTATAACCATACCATATCGACTCATCCGTTGAACCTCTAATGTATAACCATACCATATCGACTCATCCGTTGAACGTCTAATGTATAACCATACCATATCGACTCATCCGTTGAACGTCTAATGTATAACCATACCATATCGACTCATCCGTTGAACGTCTAATGTATAACCATACCATATCGACTCATCCGTTGAACGTCTAATGTATAACCATACCATATCGACTCATCCGTTGAACGTCGAATGTATAACCATACCATATCGACTAATCCGTTGAACCTCTAATGTATAACCATAACATATCGACTTATCCGTTGAACCTCTAATGTATAACCATAACATATCGACTCATCCGTTGAACGTCTAATGTATAACCATACCATATTGACTCATCCGTTGAACGTCGAATGTATAACCATAGCATCTCAACTCATCCGTTGAATGTCGAATGTATAACCATAGCATCTCGACTTATCCGTTGAACGTCGAATGTATAACCATACCATATCAACTCATCCGTTGAACGTCTAATGTATAACCATACCATATCGACTCATCCGTTGAACTCTAATGTATAACCATACCATATCGACTCATCCGTTGAACCTCTAATGTATAACCATAGCATATCGACTCATCCGTTGAACGTCGAATGTATAACCATAGCATTTCGACTAATCTGTTGAACGTTGAATGTATAACCATACTATATCGACTCATCTGTTGAACATTGAATGTATAACCATACCATATCGACTCATCCGTTGAAAGTCCAATGTTTAACCATAACATATCGACTCATCCGTTGAACCTCTAATGTATAACCAAAACATATTGACTCATCTGTTGAACCTCTAATGTATAACCATAACATATCGACTCATCCGTTGAACCTCTAATGTATAACCACCTTACCATATCTACTCTTCGTTGAACGTCGAATGTTTAACAATAGCATCTTGACTCTCCGTTGAAGTCTGAATGTATAACATATCATCTCGACTCATCGTTGAACATCGAATGCCAGAACCATAGCATCTCGACTAAATCCGTTGAACGTCTAATGTATAACCATACCATATCGACTCATCCATTGGACGTCTAATGTATAACCATACCATATTGACTCATCCGTTGAACGTCTAATGTATAACCATACCGTATCGACTCATCTGTTAAACGTCGAATGTATAACCATACCATATCAACTCATCTGTTGAATGTCGAATGTATAACCATAGCATCTCGACTAATCCATTGAACATCAAATGTATAACCATACCATATTGACTCATTCATTGGACGTCTAATGTATAACCATACCATATTGACTCATCCGTTGAACGTCTAATGTATAACCATACTGTATCGACTCATGTGTTGAATGTCGAATGTATAACCATACCATATCAACTAATCCGTTGAACCTCAAATATATAACCATAACATATCGACTCATCCATTGAACATCTTATGTATAACCATACCATATCGACTCATCCGTTGAAGGTTGAATGTATAACCATAGCATCTCGACTCATCCGTTGAACGTCAAATGTATAACCATAGCATCTCGACTTATCCGTTGAACGTCGAATGTATAACCATACCATATCGACTCATCCCTTAAACATCTAATGTATAACCTTACCATATCGACTCATCCGTTGAACGTCTAATGTATAACCATACCATATCGACTCATCCGTTCAACGTCGAATGTATAACCATACCATATCGACTAATCCGTTAAACGTCGAATGTATAACCATAGCATCTCGACTCATCCGTTGAACGTCGAATGTATAACCATAGCATCTTGACATTATCGTTGTACGTCGATAGTATAACCATAAATATCGGCTCATTCGTTGAACATCGAATGTATAACCATACCATATCGACTCATCCGTTGAACCTCTAATGTATAACCATACCATATCGGACTCATCGGTGAACGTCGAATGGTCTTAACCATACCATATCGACTAATCCGTGAAATAAAAACCTTCTAATGTATAACCATAACATATCGACTCATCCGTTGAACCTCTAATGTATAACCATAACATATCGACTCATCCGTTGAACGTCTAATGTATAACCATACCATATCGACTCATCCGTTGAACGTCGAATGTATAACCATAGCATCTCAACTCATCCGTTGAATGTCGAATGTTTAACCATAGCATCTCGACTTATCCGTTGAACAACAACACTTGCTCTACAAAGTCGAATGTATACAATAACCATATCAAACTCATCATGAACGTATATTGGTACTAATCCATACCTTCTCGACTCCATCCGTTGAACGTCTAATGTATAACCATACCATATCGACTCATCCGTTGAACGTCGAATGTATAACCATACCATATCGACTCATCCGTTGAACGTTATTTGTATAAACCATACCCAATCGAATCATCCGTTGAATCTCTTATGAATTAACCATACAATATTCGGATCATCCGTTGAACCTCTAATGTATAACCATAGCATATCGACTCATCCGTTAAACGTCGAATGTATAACCATAGCATTTTGACTAATCTGTTGAACGTTGAATGTATAACCATACTATATCGACTCATCTGTTGAACATCGAATGTACTAACACATACATATTCGACTATCCGTTGAAACGTCCGAATGTTTAACCATAACGCATATAGACTAATCCGTTGATATCTAAATGTATTAACCATAAATTATTGACTCATTCTGTTGAACCTCTATTGTATAACATAAACATATCGACTCACATCCGTTGTATTCTAATGTAGAAACCATAAATTTCGACTCATCCGTTGATCCACTAATGTGTAACCATTACATGTCGACTCATCGTTGACGTCTATGTGTACCATACCATATCGACTATCCTTGAAGAATCGAATGTAATATCAATTAGCATCTTGACTCATCCGTTGAACGTCGAATGTATAACCATATCATCTCGACTCATCCGTTGAACGTCGAATGTATAACCATAGCATCTCGACTAATCCATTGAACATCAAATGTATAACCATACCATATCGACTCATCCATTGGACGTCTATGTATAACCATACCATATTGACTCATCTCTAATGTATAGCCATACCACATGGACTCATCCGTTGAACCTCTAATGTATAACCATAACATATCGACTCATCCGTTGAACGTCTAATGTATAACCATACCATATCGACTCATCCGTTGAACGTCTAATGTATAACCATACCATATCGACTCATCCGTTGAACGTCTAATGTATAACCATACCATATCGACTCATCTGTTGAACGTCTAATGTATAACCATACCATATCGACTCATCCATTGAACGTCTAATGTATAACCATACCATATCGACTAATCCGTTGAATCTCTAATGTATAACCATACCATATCGACTCATCCATTAAACCTCTAATGTATAACAATAGCATATCGACTCATCCATTAAACGTCGAATGTATAACCATATCATCTCGACTTATCCGTTGAACATCGAATGTATAACCATACCATATCGACTCATTTGTTGAACGTCAAATGTATAACCATACCATATCGACTCATCCGTTGAACCTCTAATGTATAACCATAACATATCGACTCATCCGTTGAACCTCTAATGTATAACCATAACATATCGACTCATCCGTTGAACATCTAATGTATAAACATACCATATCGACTCATCCATTGAACGTCGAATGTATAACCATAGCATCTCGACTCATCCGTTAAACGTCTAATGTATAACCATACCATATCGACTCATCCGTTGAACGTCGAATGTATAACCATAGCATCTCAACTCATCCGTTGAATGTCGAATGTATAACCATAGCATCTCGACTTATCCGTTGAACGTCGAATGTATAACCATACCATATCAACTCATCCGTTGAACGTCTAATGTATAACCATACCATATCGACTCATCCGTTGAACTCTAATGTATAACTATACCATATCGACTCATCCGTTGAACGTCGAATGTATAACCATACCATATCGACTCATCCGTTGAACGTCGAATGTATAACCATACCATATCGACTCATCCGTTGAACGTCTAATGTATAACCATACCATATCGACTCATCCGTTGAACCTCTAATGTATAACCATACCATATCGACTCATCCGTTGAACCTCTAATGTATAACCATAACATATCGACTCATCCGTTGAACGTCTAATATATAACCATAACATATCGACTTATCTGTTGAACGTCTAATGTATAACCATAACATATCGACTCATCCGTTGAACGTCTAATGTATAACCATAACATATCAACTCATCCGTTGAACATCTAATGTATAACCATAACAAATCGACTTATCCGTTGAACATCTAATGTATAACCATAACATATCGAGTCATCCGTTAAACGTCTAATGTATAACCATAACATATCGAGTCATCTGTTGAACGTCTAATGTATAACCATACCATATCGACTCATCCGTTGAACTTCTAATGTATTACCATTACATATTGACTCATCCGTTGAACGTCTAATGTATAACCATAACATATCGACTCATCCGTTGAACCTCTAATGTATAACCATAACATATCGACTCATCCGTTGAACATCTAATGTATAACCATACCATATCGACTTATCCGTTGAACCTCTAATGTATAACCATAACATATCGACTCATCCGTTGAACGTCTAATGTATAACCATAACATATCGACTCATCCGTTGAACCTCTAATGTATAACCATAACATATCGACTCATCTGTTGAACGTCTAATGTGTAACCATACCATATCGACTCATCCGTTGAACCTCTAATATATAACCATAATGTAACACCCCCAAAATGGGTCGCAGCGGAATAAGGGTCCGGGGCGTGTTACTTCAAGATCAATAGCACAAGATATATAAGAACGACACAAAAAGTCGTTTAAAATGATACATTGGATTTAATTGAAAGACTTATTACAAAAGCTTATAGCTTTACTTGTTCATTGTTATATATTACAAAAGATGACATAGATTTCCCTAAATATGATATAAAAGTCTTTAAGCGTGCAATCCAAAACGTAACCCAATGCATCCTTGGCACCTCGTGCCTATTGACCTCCTGAAAACATTGCTTAAAACGTCAACAAAAATGTTGGTGAATTCATAGGTTTATGTATTTAAATTATGCAGGACCGCAAGACTTTCCCGTGATGTTACAACATATGCAAACAATCACAAAACCAGATTACATTTACACTAAGCTCATGACACTGAAGCTCGACAGTCTTGTTCGCAAAATATTGCTACTCAGCCCGAAATGATGTTCTAACCCGAAACATCCCTGATTCGACATGCTATAACGTTCGTTCCCGGTGATAGCTAGTCACCCGAACGGGGAGGTCGTTTCCCAAATAGATCTATTAAATAACATTCGCGCTCACATAATGTAATTCCCAACTACATCTATGCAATTGACAGTTCATGATAATGGGCTTAACTTGGGTTATCGCTACTTAGGCAAACATGTAATCAATGCAAAATATCCACTTGCGTCCAATTTGTAAAACAAAGCATGTTTCCACCCCAAATAATAGTAAATCAGTAAAACTGTAAAAAGTGTGGGGCTATGAACTCACCTCAAGTGAGTGATCTGATAATTTATATCAAGTGTGGGAATGCTTCACGATTATTCCCGAATGCAACCTAATTAAATATAGGTCGTATAAGTACCGAGTACTTATATTAATAACATTATATAATCTTATAGTTGTTACATCGTACTATCGTTTGGGCTATCATAATTAAAGAGGTCATGACATGACGTACGAGGCCTCATTATGAAACTCCCTAGTATTATAGCACTTTGATAACCACATAATATTCTATATAGCATAATCACCGACTAATCGTTTTGGTAAAATAATATTTATAATTGTAAAACATTTATAAATATCTGGAATAATGTAATTATAGTTATTCCTTGTAGAGTATTAGTTCCTCTTGGTAGTGTAGTAGTTCCTCCTGGTAGTGTAGTAGTTCCTACTGGTAGTGTAGTAGTTCCTCCTGGTAGTGTAGTAGTTCCTACTGGTAGTGTAGTAGTTCCTGATATTTGTGACCCTGTGATGCTGAACTGTAACTTTTATGTTCACATCAGAAGTGAAATTTTATTTTAAATCGTATTCGTCGTCGTAAAACCGTAATGTCGTTTTTATTCGGTTATAGCTCCGTTTTGAACGATTCTTTCAGAGGTGTTCTCGTTTTTGAAAGTTCTATAATTTTATGAGGTTTACAAAAATATAACTTTCTGTCATGAATAGTAACTTTTATAAAAATAGTTTTATAAAAGTATTAATTGTCGTAAACTCGCGAAATTCATAACTCGTTCGTTATTAATTGAAAAATTACGATTCTTATCATTTTGGAATCCTAAAAATATGTATTATTTATTAAAAATATAAAACTTGCTGTTTGATATAAATTTTATAAAAATTATTTTTATAAACTTCGTTTATTAAATTATAACTGTTTTTTTTTAACGTTACTTTTTCGTTATTTTTTTTAATCCGTTGACAAGTGTCTTACCTTTTCGGACTCGTCTGGTGAATTGTATTATCTTTTAAAAAATATATAATCTCGTTTGGAATTCCGAAAACCTAATGACCTAATTGATCTTATTTATATAATATATTTAGATAATATGTTTTATATACTTTTCAACCCTCACATTTTACCACAAGTATTTTATAATTATATATATCATATGTTATACATATAATAATGTCCATAAGTTCATATTTGTCCAAGATCATCAAGATCACAAGTTATTAACTTTACTGAAATCATAAAACTTTCTAAATTAAATTTTAATATTACAAGTTTATATATGAACTTTTTATGGCTTAAAACCGAGATTGTACAAGACTTTATATATCCTATTCATGATATTACCCAACATCATAATATGTTTGTGAGAAGTGTTACAAAATCATAATCACAAGTAAAATTATATTTTTCATGTTCAAAAGTATTCCTAATGGTGATTTCACTATATAGCACATTATATACATAAAAACTCATAAAATGAAAGCATAAAGGTTTAAAGTAGACCTTATGATGAATGATGATGATGATAATCAAGTGCTAAACCCTTGTTTAGCCACAAAACCAAAACTTGCAAGATGAAACCCTAGATTAGGTTTAGAAAACCCTAATCTTTCCTTTCTTGATTAATACTTGTAAAAGGCTAGCCAATGCTTGGGATCACCTTAGAATATCTTAGGATAGATGTATATAGAAGTGTATAGGTTGAATAAAATTTTGTATGGATTGATTATAAAGGGTTGTTTGTGCCGTGAGCTAGAGAGCACAAAAAGGGAGGAGTTTTGTGATTTTTACCAAGTGTTTTACTTGTATGACATCTCTTACTAGATACATGTATATATAAGGTGCAAGAACTTAGTCAAGGGAACAAGGTATGGTCCTAGGGATGGTCTAGGTCTTGGTCTAAGTCAAAGAGACAAGGCATGGGGGGTTTTAATGGCAAGAGATGTATATTGACCAAGTTGAATGATTTTGAGATATTTCTTGGATACATGTCTCCAAATTCGGCCAAACAAAGATATATATGATATATTTTTATGATTTTTGAGTATTGGGTATAAATGTGGGTATTTGTTGAAGCGTAGAAAAGTTTTGGTGGTTCCGGGAGTGCCTAAACGCAATTTATCGCGAAACGTATACACTTTACGTATCCGATAAAAATAAAATGAACAAAGTTAATAATTATTCTCAAAATAATTACTTAACCCTTGCTTGATGTAAACATTTAATTGTTTGATGCCCGTTTACATTGAACGGCTAATTTTTAGTTACCGCGTTTAGCGTTAACATTTATGATTTATGCAAAAATAGAGTACATCGCTAAATAATAAATAGTAGATATATCGACTCGTCAAGACTTGGAAAACACAGGGTGTTATTACTAGAAATCTTAAAAAAGTTTCCCCAATTTTATCCAAACCCTAATATTCAGTCTGCGACATAGAAGATGAACGCTCGCTCGATGACGAAGGCTGCGGGGATGGCATTAGACTACAACAATGGTGATGGGCTTTTTCTTCGGTCTCTCATCTTCAATTTTTGAATTAAAGGAAAAGATGATAAAGGGTTTTTGAATTAATCAATGGCTGATATTTATGATTTAGATAGAGGACAGAGGATCTAATCGATGCTGCAGTGAATGTAGGTCCCACTGATGACGACCATCTGGTCACCGTCAACGGCAATTCATCCACCGCCACAGCAATTGCCACCGCCACCGCCGCAACCACCTGCAACCAACAACAGTGGCCCTTTTTGTTTATTTAATGTCATTGCTTCATGCGTTTATTGATTGAAATGCATCCCAGTAATTATAAACAAGTTTGGGTTTGAGAGAAATGGGGTAAAGAAATTAGGGTGAGTATCTAGAAATTCGGGGATGGGTTATTGGTAAAAGGAAACTGGTTATAAACTAAAAACCCACCTTACGTGGAAAAAATTGTACATGTGTTTGTCTATGTGGCTCTTAACCGGTCATATGGTTATTATTGAAACATGCCAACAAGTTTCATAATTAAATACGTTAATAAAAGAGTAAAAGGTTCAATCCGGGACAAAAACGTAAGTAGGTTGTTAATCTATAGCTTTTACCCTTCTTATAAACCAACTAAGTTTTCGTTTATCAAACATAAAATGAAAATTATATAAAAATCATTAAATAAAAAAACCTTAAAAAAGACTTAGATTAACTCTGCAATTTTTATAGTATTATGACTAATCATACAAACTTTTTAACCTTTAGGATCTAAAACTGAAAAGAAAGATTTTCAAAAGTTTCAAATCAAAGAAAAAAGAAAAAAAATCCACAACATTATGTATTTTCTTCTTGGCACAGTTCACACACAAAAAACACAAAAATACTATTTTTAATTGAAAAAAATCAAAAAAAAGAAGGGGGTGGAGAGAGAGAAAAAAATGACCATGGGTAAGTCACGGCTTTGGCTCAAGCGATGGCTCGATGCACCATAGGTGCCATGGCGTGTCGACATGTCGAATTTGCTTAGCTCGATGCCATAGTACCATGTGCTCTTAAAATGTTCATATTTCAATTGTTCTATTTAAAAAGCACAACAAATGACATTAGAATTGGCTATAGTTAGAAGGAAGTCATTCATAAGGCAAAAGTGAGCCTTGACTCATCCAAAATTTCTTTTAATGTAATCTATTTTTTCATTAAGCTAATGTAAAAGAAAAATAATTTATATAGCTAACACCCCCCCTCCCCCATTCCCTCAGCCGTTACCTGAGAAGAGAGAGGAGTCGTCTGAAGAGTTCACTTATCGAGATTTTGTGGATGTGCCCAAGTCTGTCGATTGGAGAAAGAAAGGAGCTGTTGCACCCATCAAGAACCAGGGTTCATGCGGTGAGTATATATAACCGATATTAATGCTTATAAACAACATTGGAACTACTAAACTTACAATGGAGGGCCGGGGCAGAATTAACACATTCTTATAATTAGTTTTCATTTATGGGCGGAAACTATAAAATTATGATGTTCGACTAAAGTTTTAGCACAACTACAAATATTGGAGAATTTGGCACCACAGATGCTAGCTAGACCTATCTAATAAGTGATAACTATAATATCCATATGTTCTTATGGTGGATAAATTCTAACAACCTATACAGGTAGCTGCTGGGCATTTTCAACGGTGGCTGCGGTGGAGGGTGTAAACCAAATTGTGACAGGAAATTTAACAGAGTTGTCGGAGCAGGAATTGATAAAAAGATTTAATCCATATCTTTTTAATTTGGTAACAAGATATTATTACCAATATTTTTTAAATTGGTAACAAGATATTACCAATTTTTTTTTAATTTGATAAAAACATTTATCCATATCTTTTTAAATTGGTAACAAGATATTACCAATATTTTTTAAATTGGTAACAAGATATTACTGATATTTTTTAAATTGGTAACAAGATATTACCAATATTTTTTAAATTGGTAACAAGATATTACCATATCTTTTTAAATTGGTAACAAGATATTACCAATATTTTTTAAATTGGTAACAAGATATTACCATATCTTTTTAAATTGGTAACAAGATATTACCAATATTTTTTAAACTTGATAAGATGTTATCTGTATTTTTTATATTTTCTAAATTAGTAACAATATATTACCATATCTTTTTAAATTGGTAACAAGATATTACCAATATTTTTAAAATTGGTAACAAGATATTACCATATCTTTTTAATTGGTAACAAGATATTACTAATATTTTTTAATTTGATAAAAAGATTTTATCAATATCTTTTTCCTTATTTGCATTACCCGGCCACGGAAGTACGTCTTCCGTCGGCCGTAAGTCGAATGCCATATTCGCATTACCCGGCCACGGAAGTACGTCTTCCGTCGGCCGTAAGTCGAATGCCATATTCGCATTACCCGGCCACAGAAGTACGTCTTCCGTCGGCCGTAAGTCGAATGCCATATTCACATTACCCGGCCACAGAAGTACGTCTTCCGTCGGCCGTAAGTTGAATGCCATATTCAGCCGTAAGTTGAAGATAGATATGGCGGCGTATGATTGGAAAATGTGAACGTCTCCGCGACGGTAAGAGTAGTCCTTTTAGTCTAGTAACCGCGGCTACGGCCACGCTTACTAGACTGGGGGGACATGTTGGCGTATAGTCTGGAATGGGCCAGACCCAATGGGCCGAACCCTAATCCTACGTAACCCTAATCCATACACTATATATACAATGGTAGGATCATCCTACCTACAGAAATCTACACAGATTATTCTTTACCACCTCTTTATACTATGCTTATACTATTCTGACTTGATCGTCGGAGGGTGGATCCCGGGGCTCCGGCCTCAGGTCCCCTTCTAACCGGTTCTTCTTTGTGTGTAGCAGTATTCAAGGACCGAGAAAACGACGAACGGCACCAGAAGAGTTGTCAGGACCGGCCCGACTAAATTATGCTTCAACAGTATTTAACTATTTGAACATCACTAAATGACATAATTTCGTTCAATGATGTGGATGAA
>BQNB010174719.1:0-10494 GCA_026074375.1 Tanacetum coccineum
ATAAATCTCACGTTTCCTATATCCCTTCTTCTTCTCTCTCAGGCTTTAGCAATCTTATACATATCATTTGCCCCCTCTCTAGAGTCTAATCTCTTATACAAGTCTTCGTATGCTTTGTCTTTTGCCCAAGCTATTGCTATTTTCGCTTCCCTTTTTGCAACTTTATACCTCTCATTTGCCATGTCAATGTCCTCTTGATTGCCCTCCATACACGTAAGGAGTTCTTTGAACCTAGATAGTTTCGTCGCCACTTTTGTTTGCACCTCCTTGCAAAACCACCAAGACTCTCTGAGCGTTGAATGAGTTCTATCAGACTCCTTAGCCACACCTAAAAAGTCCTTTGCCGCATCTTTAATAGCACAAGAAAGGGTGTTCCACATTTGATCCGCGTTACTGGCACGCATGTCCTACTCAAAAGCCGTAAGTTTCTCGGTAACTGAAGCTCTAAAAGTCTCTACTGCCCTTTCAAGTTCTTCCACAGAATCCTCCTCCTCCCTGTCAGCTCCCTCCTGTGTCGTTGCGGCTTGAAAAATACATCCACGGTTACCAATCTGTGTTGCGATGCGCATGCCTCACCCGGGAAGGCCCTACAGTCCTTACATGCTCTAAGGTCGCCTCTGCGAACAAGCAAATAGTCGATTTGAGATTTGTGGCCTCCACTCTGGAAGGTAATTAAGTGTGCGTCACTCTTCTTGAAAAACGAGTTCGCTATTATGAGATCGTGTGCGGTAGCAAACTCTAAAATCGTGCGCCCTTCTTCATTCCGGTCACCAAAACCAAAACCTCCGTGAATCCCCGTGTATCCCTCTGCAGACGCTCCTATATGTCCGTTTAAATCGCCCCCTATAATCAGTCGCTCGTCAGTCGGGTATTCTCTCACAAGCTTATTGTTCACATACTTTATTGTTCATGGATTATTTATTTTATTTGTCTTGGTGCGCTTAACGATCGTTATGGGCCTAACGACTCCCGCTAATTGTTATATAGTAGAAATAACATGTGTTGAATAGTTTAACCAGCATATACAAGTTTTGGAATCTTGGTTATCAATAACTTATTTTGTTACTAATTTCTTTGATACAATAAGTATTTCCTAAATCAATTTTTTTATTGGAAGAATCAAACCAATTGCAAAAATGGATGTTTATTCTATTCGCGAATACGAGAAGGAGAAACAGAACGTCGATGTTGTTGTATCTAACGGTATGTTAGCTCATGAAGTTTTAATCTATCTATTGCATTTTTATGGACGTGCTTACTTAGTCTTAAAATGACCCAATTTATTTTCTGACCACGCGGTCACCATTTTTACTAAGTATATCAATTTAACTATTTATTAAGTGTGCATCATAAACCTGTTTCAATATATCTTATGGTCATATAAAAACTTTATGCAAATAGAATTGGCCTTCAACTGGTCATAATAGTCTAAGAAATGATTACAAGCTTATATGGCACACTAATAGCATCAGCGAACGTATCAGTAGGCTAAATGTAGAAATTCCTGAAAATAATTGTTGGAATTGAATTTTTTCTTCAATTCTACATGCAAAACCAAACTTCCTCCAAAAGCCGTCATTGTCTGATCATCACGAGTAAATGAAGAAGAATCTTGGTGGTGACGGTACGTTTTCTTTTTACCTTCTTTCAACTTTTTTCAATACGTTTTGCTTCTTCAATATATTTTTTTATTTACCTTCTAATGATTGTTAATTTCAAATACCGACTGATTTGTTTTACTTACTTGTTGTTGTTGGCATATTGGCATATCTTTATTAGCGTGTCTAGTTGTCGTTAATAATTTATTTATTACTTTTCTCATATATAAAAATAATATGTATAAATGGGTTAATTGCTTGCAGACTTAGAAGAAAGATTAGAAGAAACCCGCAGGGCACATTCCATATTACTCTCGATGCCAGGTTTTACCTCAGCTGATCTTTGGCATAACGATGGTATGATTAATTTTACCTTTTTGTTTTTCTTTCAGTATGTTGTTTTCCCGTCATGATATTTATTATTATTCGTTTGGTTTAGAAGATCCACTAAAGATCGATAGAGTTACCGATCAATGAAGGAAGAGAAAGCATGGCGGGCATCAAATACATGCACCAGTTGTGGGCGTTTGAATTGGGATTGTTGGTGTAAAATGAACTACGAAGAAATGAGGGCGGCTCGCAAAGGTCCATCTACTCCTGTTAAGACGCAACAAAAGGTGAGCTTGCTCATGTCTAGCTGTATATTGTGTATTTTCCTTCAAATATTTTTTCATTTAGAAAAAACTAAATAAGCTTTTTGTTGTTGTTGTTGCCAACGCTGGGATACGCTTTTCGACTAAAAGGAACTTTTTCCTTGGTTGACTAGTCAGTGCTCGCCTAACGCTCCCCAACATATGTTTCCAAGAAAATAGTCCGCTTTGTTCTAATTGGCCGCGCTTCTCTTGAATGTCAATAGAAATCAGCATGTTTCTTGTAAGAACATTGATTATAGTTTTTCCATCTTGGACCCAAGTCTGTTAATGATTGGACTGTTATGAAAGGTGAACACAATCACACTTGATGAGTTTCTGGTGCTTAATTCCCTTTTTAAGGAGAATTTTATATATATCCTTTTAAACTCCAAATTCATCATATATATCCAACTAAATGTTTCATATATACAGTAAAACTAATTACATGACCCGCCAATAAGCAAGCTATTTTCATTATATTATTTGTTAGTATCACTGAACTAGTACTCTTGTATGGGATAATAATAAATACGAATGCGATTAAGAACTTTGGAAACAAAGTTTAAACTTGTATAGCAATGAGTGTTAATTCCCAAACAACAATAAGCGAATATTTGCAGCGTGATAAGTTCAGACAAACAACGAAAGATAACATTACATATAAAAATCCATCAACATGAAACAAACTGTTTGCATTACACTAAAGAAATAAACAAAGTCTCTTAAAAAACGATGGTCGAACCAAATTTTCTTTAGCACTTCATAAGAAACAAAATTAAATTTGAAATTACTATCAGACACTTTCCCGTCTTTGTATTATATTAAAAAACCTTTTAAGTTTTGCATATACACAACTCATACTTATACATAACTAGTTCTATCACCTGTGAAATTCACGGGATTAAATGGAAAACCATGAACCGGATGGAATGTATTATAAAAAAACAATTAATATAACAGTGATTTATTAGGAATAATATGTATGAAAAGAATCTTTTAGACGTTTGGTATAATAATGTAATCAAAAGATAGAAGATAAATATAGCGAAGGAAAACAAACAGTTTTATAAAAGTTCAAAAACATACGATATGGGTGACTTAAATAGATCGCAAATGTATTATAGATCGACATATTAAATGGAAAACAATGAATGTGATCGACAATGTATTATGAACGGACATTTAACCGCTCAAATGACCGATTGTTGAGAGTATGTGAGTAGAAAATATGTTAGATAAACATAATTAGATGGCTTCGAAGTGCCACTTGACTGTTTCATCTGGTATGCTAACATTTTGATTCCTACAGGGGAATCTACCATAATTTAACTGATCATTTTACCCTTGGAGTAATAATGCTCCAAGATCACAGGAGAAATTATCAGAAGTATCAGCCTTTGACTTCATAAGCGAATGCTTTGCATTCGTCTTCCCCATCCCGTTTGCAACCAACCATCAACATCTAGCCTGTTGTTGTTTCGTGTTAGAACCCCAAAGCGGCTTCTTACATGGCGTAGGCTCGGTTTTCACACCAGCAACATGCACTTCTGTGATCTTGAACCGAGGAACCAAAACACTTTCTTCAACACTAAACTTCTCTTCGACCTTTATCTCATCTTCTTCTACGGGTTTGTTCCACAAGGAATAAATAGACCTGTAAATTTTGGGGTTTTTTTAATCATAAAAAGAGATTTAAGGGATTAAGAAATACCATTAACTTGTAAATCGTGTATAACATGTGTTCGGCCTAAGCGACGACGACGACAACAACAACAACAACAACAACACCAAAACGACCACAATACCACAGCAACTACAAAATATAAGTGGCATGTTTATCTTAAACTGCTGTTTCCACATGCGTAAACAATGAATCTGATACAAAGGGTTTTTTTAGATTGCTTATGTTAAACTGCCTATTGCTTCAAAAATCATGCAGGTTGCTACCAACCTGATAACTACTAATATCGGGGGTGTATGGGATTGCTTACTTTTTTGTGCTTAATTGCTTTGAGATAATCAGTTGCAAGCATGCCATATTAAGAGAAATCATGGTGGTAATCAACCCATTTTAAAAACACGAATTTCTAACAAAAACACATCCGCTACTAATTTATAATGATTAAAACATGAAAAGTACACAACTCTCCGGCAACGGCGCAAAAAACTTGATGCTTGGTAGCGGGTGCAAGTTTTACATTTATAATCACGACTAATTAAACTACCAAAAATGCATACGAGTAAGTATACTCGTTCATTCATAGTAAAGTCGGGTAAGTCGAGTTCGTTCCACGGGACTGGGTAATAATCATTATATAATAATGGAATAAGCAAATAGGTTGTCACGATCCCTATCACTTCTAAACACAAAGAACATTTCATTTTTAATTCATTCATGGGAAAAACAATACTTGTGCTAAATTCTATTTTATTAATAAGATAGTTAATTCGTTGGTTAAATTTGATTGTATGACTAACAAAAACATAAGTTATATAGATTCGATCCATGGTGTCTTTCACAAATACGCATATATATGTTAAAATGATGGTGATCCCTTTCGGCCTATGAACACCAAACCATCTAACCATTTTTAATCTAATTGTTATGAAAAACATGATTATATCAAGTAATTTCAACGAGTCCTTTCGACCTATACTCGAGTTAAAATCAAACAAGCCTTTTTAAATATGTTAATTATGAAATTTAACCGGAAATATTTTCGGCTATAAATCTATTTTTAGGTTCCATCAACATGTAATCCAACAAGTTATTACTCCAAACAATCACAAGACAATTCATGAGATTCAAGCATACAATCATAATCAACACATCAATATCAATTACATATCATTTGCACAAGTATATCAAACACTACTCATAACTCATTTCATTAAACTCAAAACTCAATTCAAACGTATTGTTCATGACAATAAAATAAATAAACTTTGTGAAAATATAAGAACAAGGATTATACCTAGCCAAATGATTGCACAAGAAAGTCTAGACTGGGATTTAGAGCAATCTAAATGCCTCCAATCAACAAAGAATACCAATTCCTAAAACCAACAAGTAACCAAGATCAATACCACGTTCTTGCTTCACTCCTGGAATTCTCATAACTATTCTAGCCTTTTGCGAGAGTAATTAGGGTTTCTCAACCTTTGTCAGGGGTTGTAGAAGTGTGTTTTTGGCTAAGACCCTCTAATATGATTATATAGGCTAGGTACAAGCTTTGGGAGCAAGAAAACGAACTCCCAGTGATTATGGAGGGAATTGATCAGACTTGGAGGGTAATGGCACTTTAATTCACCCATAATTGCTAACTTTGTAACTATCAAAATTGCCCAGCCGGGCGGCTGGGGCTCTAGCCGGGCGGCTAGATTGCTTCAGTCAGCCTCGCTCGTTTCCAGCCGGGGTGGCTAGGGCTTCGCTCTAAAACGTAAAGTATTGTTTTCTTTGGCATTTTTCTTCCTTTTTGCTTCGTTTTGGTTTGAGTTGGCCCATACAACTTATAAATGCATTAGGTACTTGTATTTGGGCTATAATGGGCTTCAAAACCTCTCATCCAAGCTTCACTTGTCGGGAAATCTCCGAAAGTGATTTTCTCCATCTTGGCTAACTATAAACATGTAAACTTCACTTTGCACGATATTAGAAATAAAACTTCTTTATTTAATCAAATATTTCATGTAAAAGCACAAATAACGCTCACTAAAACATACTTGATTTGAGCGTTATCACGCTCTAACAAGACCCATAAATGACCCAATCAGACTCAAACATGTTTTATACCTGTTGGGTAGGAATCCTGACGGGTCATAGCCATCTTCTCAATACTTTCTCCTAGTTCTTGAGCTTTCTTTAGACCCCCAACAAACTATCAACATAAAAGACATGATATCATTAACAATATCATGAGTTTCAGTTGGCCCAGCCTTTGAAAACCTCCCTTACCTCTCATTCAAATTTTCCCATGAAACAATCATCGTGCATGTAACACCTAATGCAAGTCCACAAGCAATGATCACATACTTAAGCAATGTTGATTTGCTTCTTGTATTGGCCTCGTTTCCATCTAGTAGTAGCTTTACATTCTCTAAAAGGTTCTTGCCTCCCATAAAGTTTGATCAATCTATATGAAAATTATAAATAGATATCAAATATCTACACTAAATTTTGTGTATTTATTTCTTAATCTAAACCTTCATTTTTCTTAGCGTCAAATAATCCTCAAATGCCTTTTTGGCACCTTTACCGTCTCCAAAATTCTGCAGAGACCAATTCCTAACTGATAATACAACTCACTCTTGTTTCCTTCATTGGAATTGATATTCGCTGCATCAATACGACCATCCAATTTAGAAAAGATTCCACCCTAGTTCTGAACACAAAAGGCAGCTTGAAGGGTAAAAAAGTCATAGATTATGTTTTAAATAAAAAACTAATGAGTAGCTAGCTTACTAACCTCTGATCATCTTAAGAGCCTGGTGAACATGTGAATCGCGTTCAGAATGAATTGCTGCGTGTATAAGCCTCGCATAATTCTCCTTTGTTTTGCATTCCTGGAGTTCTTTAATATTCATATAAGACAATTTCAAATCATATAAGTGAAGTTGATGTTTATTCGTGCAATATAAAACACAATTATAGTAATATATTTGTAACTTTTAATCAATTACATTTATTTGTTGTTGCATGTTATATCCGAGCTAACCTACTAACAAAATAAATTTTTAGCTCGTGGTTACCTCTATCTTCACTTCTCATATTAAGTTATGTTACAAAATAATTTTGTAACTTAATGACATAAGTAGTACCAATTAAGGTACAAAATTCTTTTGTAGCACAACTTAATCTGAGAAGTGAAGATATACGTAACCACGAGCTAAAAATTCTTTCGCTAGTAAGATTGCTTTAATATAACGGACAACAAAAAATAAATGTAATTGATTAAAAGTTACAAATATATAATTGTGTTTTATATTGCTGGAATAAACATCAACTTCACTTATATGATTTCAAATTGTCTTATAGGAATTTCTTAAAGAACTCGAGGAATGCAAAATAAAGGAGAATTAGGCGTGGTATATACACGCATCAATTCATTCTAAACGCGATTCACATATTCACCAGGCTCTTGAGATGATTAGAGGTTAGCAAGCTAGCTACTCATTAGTTTTTTTATTTAAAACAACAAAAATCTACGACTTTTTTACCCTTCAAGCCGCCTTTTGTGTTTGAAACTAAATGGTGAAATCTTTTCTAAACTGGTTGGTCCTATTGATGCAGCGAATATCAACTCCAATGAAGGAAACAAGAGTGAGTTTTATTATCAGTTAGGAATTGGTCTCTACAGAATTGGAGACGGTAAAGGTGCCAAAAAGGCACTTGAGGATTGTTTGACGCTAAGAAAAATGAAGGTTTTGATTAAGAAATAAATACACAAAATTTAGTGTAGATATTTGATACCTATTTATAATTTTCATATAGATTGATCGAACTTTATGGGAGGCAAGGAACCTTTTAGAGAATGTAAAGCTACTACTAGATGGAAATGAGGCCAATACAAGAAGCAAATCAACATTGCTTAAGTATGTGATCGTTGCTTGTGGACTTGCATTAGGTGTTACATGCACGATGATTGTTTCATGGGAGAATTTGAATGAGAGGTAAGGGAGGTTTTCAAAGGCTGGCCAACTAAAACTCATGATATTGTTAATGATATCATGTCTTTTATGTTGATAGTTTGTTGGGGGTCTAAAGAAAGTTGGAGAACTAGGAGAAAGTATTGAGAAGATGGCTATGACCCGTCAGGATTCCTACCCAACAGGTATAAAACATATTTGAGTCTGATTGGGTCGTTAGAGCGGGTCTTTTTATCGGACCAGAAGAGGTTATTTATGGTCGGGTGAAAACTCAGTAAGTTGAATGTTGTTTCAATTTTTAAAATGCCTACAAAATCTTATCTTAATTTAACAATCAAGTCATCAGTTCATCAAGTTGTAATGTTTTGTTTTCCTTAGATTTTACTTTTTTTCTTCTAATATACAAGACATTGCATTCAAACTAAAATGATTTCGACTTGTGCAGATGGTAATAAGGCGGTTTTAGGTACAACAAGTGTCGTTGCAAGCATTGTTGGTGCGGCATTTCTCATTGGCTTAAAGAAGTCGTCATCGGGTTGAGGAGTGTGGATGGAGCACAAAGATATATATTGTGTTTAGTTTGTGAATGGCAAAACTCTAGCTTTATAATATAGGGATTTTCACTCAAATAACCATTTTTCCATTTGTAAGTTGGGACCCTAGTTAAGAATGTAACCCAGAAAATGGACCCAAATTTACAGCTTTTCGAGAAACGGTGAGTTTACACGTTCTTGGAAGCTGGGGGTTTGAAGTTTTTGTTGAATATATATGTTTTGTAGAGTGAGGATTAAATAAGAAGAATGCTTAAAAAAGGATAAACGGATAAAATGTAATTATAACCACACATCGGATGGTAATAAGATGTGTATATTGTTATGTTTAAGAAAAGTGTTTATTATTAATAAAGAATTGGTCTTGTAATAAATAGTATTAGTAATTGTATTTATAATGTAATAAGTCAAACTTGGTCAAACTGAAGTAAATGTTGACCAAGCAAGACCAAGTTAGTTAAAGTAGGAAAAGGTAGGAAGGTAGAAACGTAGTATAAATACCCCATTAAGATGGGATTAGAAAGTGAGTCATTTTTGTAATCTCCCTCCATTCCCCCATTCTTTTTCCTTTTTTATTGGAAATTGAAACTGTGTAAAAATACTCTCTAGCCTCCTCTCTCTTATACTTAACAAATCTTAATCATATCTAATGCAAACATGACACATAACAAGTGGTATCAATCGCCGGAAGAGATCTAGATTGTGTTTTCGTGGATCAAAATGAGCTTATTTGTGTTATTTCGATCGAACGCACTTTGGTAAGTATGATTCGTGTGACTTTCGTATCATTTAGTTGTTAGATTTACTATTTGACGTGTTCTTGATCTTCAAACACTTTCACAACACTTTTGTATACGTCAAATTGTAGATTTAATAGCTTATATACGAAAATTATACGTTTAGACTTCATTTTGATTGAAAAATATTCCAGTTTGATCACTTTCGTATCGTAGAAATCAGTTTTCGAAAAGTGTTTTAGGTGGGAAACTCACTTTCGTATCACAGCAATAGGTTTCGTATTGATGAATTTCATTTTCGGAAATTACTTTAGTGAGTAATCGTGCTTTTGTAAAACAGTTAATAGGTTTCGGATTATAGAACTTCTTGTATTTGAAAAGATAACAATAGATTTTATCACTTTAAACCGTAAAAATCAATACTATGAGTTCTATTGGATTCGATTGAAATCTATTCGAAAAATTTGGTGTTGAAGAATCTACGAAAGTTAAGGATTGTGGATTTTGGAATTTACGAAAGTTGTGATTTCGTATTGTTGAGCTTTCGGTAACCGTTTGGTTTCGTATTACTGTGGAAGCTTTTGTATTTGTGGTTTCGTATTTGAGGTTTCCTATCAAGATTGTGATTTTGGTTTCATATCTTCAAGGTTTCATATCACAGGTTTCATATAGAAGGTTTCATATCGCAGTTACGTATCTATAGGTTTCATATTTCAAGTTTCGTATTTCCAAGTTCTGTATTCAGAGGTTTCGTATCTTTATACTTTCGGATAATTGAGCTTTCGTATAAGGATTTTGTTACTTGGACTTTTGTATAAGTCTAGGTTTCGTATCTTCAAGGTTACGGATTCCTGTGTGGTTTCGTAATACAAGCCTAGTTGTTGTTACTTTTTGATCTCACAATTGCAAGTCTTTGTTTCTAAAACGATCCAAGTTTGCATTGTACTCATTAATTGATTCACATCATGTCTACTGCAAATCAACAAACACTTTCGGAATCAGAAGCTTTAGATAGACCTTTGATTTTAGAGAAAGGAAGCTATGTGCCATGGGAAGTCGGTTTTTGAGGTTTTTGGAAAATAAAAAGGAAGATGGAGAATTAATGAGAGATTCAATCTTTGAAGGTCCATACAAAAGGAAAGACATTCCTAATCCAAAAAAAGAATTACTGAACCAATCAGCAAAATGTCACTACAAAACAAAGGCCAATACTTTGCAGATATCAAGGTGATGAACTACATTCTTCAAGAAATTCCCAACGATATTTATAATTTTGTGGATGCTTCTCTAGATCCTCAAACAATGTGGAAAAGAATCAAAAGGTTGATGC
>BQNB010174721.1:0-13233 GCA_026074375.1 Tanacetum coccineum
AAACATAGGTTAGGGGGTTAAGTGAACATTGTAATTTAGATTGGGAATATAGACTATAACTATGATTAGTTAAGCTTGTCTTGCAAGACAAGAAGTTTCCTATTTGATTTAGGAAAGTTTTCTACCCCCTCATCCCTATAAATAGAGATGAGGTGGATGCTCGTTATTCTTTCTTCTTCCTCAAATTGTAAGCTTTATTAGGGATTTAATAAAGGGGTGTTTGAGGGTATACCGTGTGCATATTCTTGTCGGTTCTTTGTAGTCTCTCGTGTGCGCTACTTGTGCTCGATACAACTCGCGATCTAGCATTTCGCGATCGAACTTCGGGTTTGTTGTCGTAATTGTACAACAGTGTTGATGTAAAATCTGTTTCTATCATTATCTTAGGTTCATTTCCTCAGGTACTCACATATTTCGGACACCTTGTAGCTGGTGTTGTTGTTGTATGATATCATGCAACTCCTCAAGTACTTACTTGGATGAAACAACCATAACATGAAACACGCTTAGTAATCTAGAAGACATCTCGTCTGAGAACTTGCTCGTCATGAGCTTTCTCATTTTTGTATTTAGTAGGTTATAGATGAGTTTGTTTTAGCTCCTTTTTGTAAGGAACGTTATTGTAGGTAGCTTGTGGACATAAAATGTGTTGTGAGTTAGGATCAAATAGTATTACATTACATTATTGGATTAGTATTTTGAATTTTCAATGTACATTATTAGTTTTACCATCTATTTAGACGTAGTTATAGCAGCAATTGAGCATTCGTTTTTGTAATATCATATGATACTCACCACCATTTTTTTCTCTAAAATTGATAGCTAGTGACAAGATATTTCGTCCCTAACGTACGGCAGTTAACTATCAGTTAACTATGCCGTTAGTAGAATTTCTTAGGGACGACTTTCATTGTGTTAGTGACAAATTATAGTGACGGAAAAACTCGTCACGAAATAGTCACGACACAATTTTCGTCAATTTTTTAAATTTGTGACAGGAGCTATAGTGATCACAAGTGACGACCTTGACTTTTGTGACTAAACCTGTTTAGTGACGACTTTGGCGTTGTCACGAACACTCCCGAGTGTAAAATGAAAAGAAGGGAAATAAAGATGATAAAGAAAAGGAGAGAGATAAAATTTGTTTTTTAGTTTTGTGTCCCTGGGTTGAAAAGAAGAGAAAAGATATGACACCAAATTATGTTTAAAATTAAAATTCTCACCAAAGCATCCCAGAGGCGAAATTTGACATAATTTCATTTCCTCTTCTTCGAATGAAATATTGGGAACATGATTATTTTTCAATTTCCTCTCTATTTCTCTGCATTTCTTTCCTCGGGAACACAGTGCAAAGCTTGTTTTTCTTGTAGTAATTTAGGTCTATTAATTATTCTTCCTAGTTGTTAGGGTTTATTACTATGACAAGTTGTTAGTGTTAGTTGAATTTGATTGACACAAATTTCAAATACCTTCTCATATTTACGTGGTATGATTGTGAATCGAATGGTGAATTAACAACTTAAGAAAAGAAAGTAAAGTGGGTTTCTTTTGTTTACTAAGACATGTGGTCCGTGCTAATTTAGGCTTGTTAATTTTTTTTATTTGTTAGTGTTTTATTACTTTCCTATATGAACTATTGTAAGTTGTTATTTATAGTTGAGTATGATTCATACAATTTTTTTGTTTTTTTTCTTGTATGCTGGTTGTAGGTGACTTTGGTTCATGTTAAGACTGTTATTGATCTTTTTTTCTTCATGTACCCATTTAGTTGGAATGCATGAAAACTAACCAAAAACAATTTGTTGTTGCTTTAACTAATACTTGTATTGGCCTAGCAAGTTTCTAAGCCCATTGCTTATGTAGAATTGGTGATTAACAAATACGCTTTGTTGCGGGTGGCGGGGTGAATTATATGGCGTTGGATTACGTTAACCATTAATATTCAATTATTCATATTCCCGTTCTTACTCTTCATATACTGGTGTTGAATATCAACCCAACAAACCAAGAAGTTACGATGCAGAATCCCGACTTTTGTGAATATATTGACACACTTCAAACCTCTAATCGACTGAAAAGTAATTAACACACAGAGGAGACCCAAACGTTTATGTTTATTGATCAATGAAAACAACGGATAAAGGATAACCGTTACAAAACCCCCCCCCCCCCCCCCTCAACCTCTTTATTGTAGAGAGTGAGTGGAAAAGAAACCAAACTCTTAGAAGGAGTTAAACCGCTCCTAGAAAACCAAGTCGAAACTCTCATGAAATCCCCTCTAAACTAAACCATCGTATGAGATGGTATATATAGAGTATATAGCCGACATATATATTCCCTAGTTGTGCTAAACATGGGTTAAACTTACACAATAACCCCCTAGACTTAATATTTATAAACTAATATGGATACTAAATATAACAATTTCCACCTTAGTATCATATTAGCCTATACCGATACTTAGGAAATTCAACCTGTGTTGGAACCTCAAACCAGGGATAGCCTTTGAGAAGGCACCTATAGCAATACCCGCAACTATCTTTAGCTCGAATCCTGACTCTATTGCGAGTCCCTTTAGCCAAATAGCCTCCTTTACAGCCTCTGTAAGTGTCATATACCCCGCTTCAGTTGGCGAAAAAGCCATCAAGTGCAGCATCATAGTTTTTTAGCTTCTTGTACATCCTTGTATCATCAACCCGTACCTTGTGATTGATTTACCCATGACAATGATCGATCTTCCCATGGTGTAGACAAAATCCACAAAACCTGTACGTCTATTTGTAATCCACGATCAAACATATCCAACATACCCACATTTGCAGATGCTATGTCAAGTCTCGTGTAGACCATTTGATACTCCTGGCTTCCAACCGCATATATACATGACCAATGATATACGTCAAACGCGTGTCGTAATAATATATAGTATTTCCCGTTAGATATGAAAATTACTTTAGGAAAAGTAATAGTTTATCTTCCGAGTGTCGTTTCCACGACGAGAGATGAATTTGAAATTCACGAAAATGTTTCAAATTTTATGCTCGAATATCTTTAAATTTTTTTGTTTTGATTTTAAACTAAATATTAAAATCTACTAAACTAGATTAAACTAATTAATAAGCAAGCTAATAAGATGAAAGATATATAAAGAAAAATATATGCTTGTCAAGTAAAAGTGATTAGATTCTTAAGTGTGAAATTTTCGATCTTAATGAAATCACTAATCTCTTATTAAATTCCACACTTAATTCACTAAACACCAATTTACTTAACAAGCATAAAATAAACTATTTGTTACGCATAATAATCAAATAAGCTAAGCTAAACATCTTATACTAAGCTACACCAATAAATTGAAAAAAAGTAGAAAAAGGAACCGAATTGAAGAGCCGCAAATGAACGATAACCACCCGATTTAATAAGCTAAAGAAAATAATCAAATTCTTTCTAGCTTACTAAATTCTTAAGCTCCACGCCTCATGAGTTGACCGGTACCAAAAGCAACAAAAACATAACACAAACTGTTAACACAGTATAAGAGTTAATATCAAATTTGCAATTTTCACCAATCATTTAACCAGTGACACTCGGCCAAACAGAATTAAACGCAAGCCCAATTCGATTCTATACTAAAACGAGGCCCAAGATAATTTAATTAAACACATGTCCAAATTCAATTCTTTAAACCAAATGTGGCCCAAGACGTGAGTTTCTCAAACCAAATGAAGGCCCAGATGTAAGGATTATTATTTCAAGCTTAAAATTAGTAACTCCAATAAGCAAAACAAGCAATCTTCAATAATCTTAAGCCAATAGACTCAAATAACGAGAAAAACAAGAACAACCATACAACACACGAAATGCTTATTCGGATAAACACTAAGATCGGGATTAAGCTAGATAAGAAAGAAATCGAATAAGCTAAAGCAAGTATTCTAAAAACTTAACTAAATAACAAGCAACACAATTTTTATCAAATAAGCACACTCCAAACTAATAAGCTATGATAATAAAACTACGCTAGAAACAAACTTACGAGTAAAACTTAAAAGAGAATAAGCTAAACATAAGAAATAAGCTCAAATAAGCACGAATCAATGAGAATTTAAAAATCTAAACAAGATCTAAATCAAAACTGAGCAATAAGCTAACATAAAATGATATAAGCACTAAATAAGCAACGAAATCAGAGAATAGAACTTAAACGAAGCACTTAAACGATTTAGATAATGATTTAAACAAGCAAATAAGCTACGAAACTTATCTAAATAGTATGAGCTCAAATGAAGTGCAATAAGCTACTTAAAAGCTTATTAAATCAGATAATATGAGCTTTTAAAAACACTATAAAATCTTTAACACGAAAATAAGCTAAATCCGAGCTTATTGTAGCTTATACACATGAAAATCTAAAATCTTAAGAGATGAGATCAAATAAGCTTATAGAAGCTTATAGGATTAGATCTGAGAAGATTTTATGGATTTCGATAAGAAAATAAGCTAAACAAAAAGCTTCAAACGAATAGCTTATTTATATGTTAAGCTCTTCGAGAATGATTAAGAAAAAATAAGCTAAAACAAACTTTTATTTCATAAACAATAAGCACTTACATCATTCAATAAGCTGATAACAGCTTTTACAATAAGCTCAAAGAAACACAATAAGCTAAAACATTGAAAAATAAGCTACACTACAACTTAGATAAAAGCTTAAAAACTAAATTCCTAACTGAGAAAAATTAAGGGGAGCGAGTGGTGTTTTATAGGGGGAGAAGGGGCGTTTGTGTAATTTCTTGCCAATCATTAGTGTGTTGATGAGCCAATGATTGGCTCCCAATCATTAGCACACGGATCACGAGTGAATTGAGCCACTAGATGGTTGCCACGTATACATCCTAACTGCTTCATTCGTACGCAGCCATTTCTTCCGTTGGATCCTTTTGCATTTGAATTGAAAGAATGAATTTGAGAGTATAACTTTCCCCTCCACGTGGCCATTTACCATTTGCCAATTTCATTTGAGTGCGCCATCACGTGGGCTCGAAGGAATTATTTTCCATGCACATGACCATGACGTCATGTCCATTATACATATCAGATTTATTTTTCATTTTGGACTTTTTGTTGAGCTTTTGCTTGTTTGGGCTGGCCCGGCCCATTAAGTGGGTTACGGGCTGGCCCAATAAGATCCGGGGGCACCGTTGGACTTGTAATCTCGCGCTCTTTCCAATGGCATGCTTAGAGACTTTTCACGACTTCATCTTTATCTTGAATATTAAGCACACTTATATGAAATGAACCCAAAATACCCGTTTTCCACCGTTTTCAATCCGTTATTACCTGCAGACAAAAAAAAAACAAAGCAAACATAATGCAAATTAATTAAGCATATTTTAGTATTTTTAGTCCGATTTATAGTGTTTAACGGGGTTATAAAGGATGTGTGTTTTAGCACACATCAAATTCCCTCACACTAAGCCAATTTTTTTTTTTTTTTTTTTTTTATTTTTTTTTTTTTTTTGGGGTATTGTGGTGTCCCACACGCAATTATTCAAAAAACAAGCCGGAAATAAATAATTTAATCCTCCCCTTTAACTTATTAACCCCTTACATCAAAACAAGAATAGAAAAGGTCCATTAAAAAGGGTTCAAAAATCATTTATTTCTAAAGCGCCCCCGTTTTAACCACTTATTCATTAATAGATAAAAACTAAGATAAAAATTAAATAAAATTATTTAAAAGGCTTTAAGAACGGGAGCTCGTCATCCTTGACTTTTCACAATTCCCAAACCAAGCTTAAAACGAAATCATAATTAAATATAAGATTAGATGCTAATACTACTCATAAATGCTAATTGTGTAAACGCAACTACTTTTCGCTCCCTTATCCCTATATCCTCTAAGGATTTTATTATTATTATTAGTGACAAATAAATTATGTCCTTATTAATATAAAGTAAACCCGGTTTAGACCATAATTAGTTTGAAATCCTTTCCTAAAGAGACGATATGGTAAGAATAAGGTCCACATTAAGGTTCTAATTTCGCATGATTTAGGGGTTATCCTTTTTATTTCATCCGAAACAACTCAACTACGAGTCCAGAGATGGAGGCTTTATTTAGATAACCCCGGAGTCAAAATTTGGCTTTATTATTATTATTATTGCAACATTATTATCCCCCGGTCCTTTAAACAACTGCCACATCGGTATGCGAGCCGACCATGGTCCAAGAGTCATATTTCGACCAGGAGATCCTCGACCTTTTTGAAAACTGCCACATCGGTATGCGAGCCGACCATGGTCTAGTAAACTTTTATCAGTCTCGTATTTATTATTATTACCTCCACCCTTTAAACGAATGCAACGGTATGCGAGCCGACCATGTTCCAATGGTTTTTTTCGGCTTTGGTTTATTACATAATTATTATTATAGCCAAATTTCAAGCAGTGGTCCATAATTAACTACCTAGACAACGGTAGCGAGCCGTCAGGAATCGGTAGCCTATTTCCCCACAACACTAACAAAACCTCGATGTGTACCTTAATTTCACCAGAAGGAATCTCTACGAAGGGATTTAAACTAAGAATCGCAAAAACCAAAGTAACTTTATTTATTTAACAATTATATAATGTTTATTAAGCTGGTGGGAGCGAAAAGCCACAATTAACCTCTATGAGCTCTAAAGAGATCCAACTACTCTACGCTTAGCATCAAACTTATATTCAACTCTATCATTTTTCGTTCTTTGCAAAATTTTAAAGTTTAGCAAACACTTAGTCTCGAAAGCTAAGGGGAAAGCTAGAGTGAAACACTCGGTCAAGTCAAAAATCTCCTAGTTCTAAAGGCCTACTTATTCACATATCTAACATTTCTATATATATATATATTCTTATTTTCTTATCATCAATTTTTTTTATATTAAATAAAGAAAAAATTTGGTTAAAACGGGGTTGCGAGGGACACAGCAAGGCACAGGTATGATCACATTTCGATAGAAATCCCCTCCCTCTCACACTTAGAATGGAACATTGGCCTTAATGTTCAAAAATATCGGGTTTTACCCCCACACTTACGAACGAAAAAGGCAAATGCAAAAAATTCCAAGTGTGAAAGGGGAAACAAATATATATAAGATCAGGATTGAGGATTCCAAAATAAGCAGAAGATCGAAGACCGGATGATTGGAGGATTGAAAACAAGCACGGGTCTTCACGATCTTAAGGAATCCTGCAAAAACGGTACCACACACCAAAGAAAGAAGCACGCCCCCACACTTGGGCTATAAAATCACATACTCATTTATTAAGAAAAAAGGATAAGTAAAAGACGCTGTATGCCTCCCGAGAAAGCGCTTGTTTTTTGTGCGAGTCTAAATCTTTGACCTCCCATATCAACTTGTTATAGGGACAAACATGTGGAAATAAAATCCCCATCGACTTTCATTCAAGATGTTTATATAAACATTGAAGCACCTGAAAGTTCCACTCGAATATATAGTAATAAAAACCCACCAAGCTCTAGCGAATAAAACTAAAAACGGAGATGTCAGGGTCAAAGATAGTATCTTCACTCCCGGAGGAGAGAAGAAGAGAAGAATCCATAGAATAAGTGAGATAAGGAAGAAAGATTCTGATAACAAATGTGAGGGAAAAATAATGGCGATCCTCAAAGGGTAACCTCACATATGTCAGAGAAATAATTTTCTCATGAATCCCGGGGTCGAAAACTTTGACCATACTCTTCAAATCATCATTATCAGGTTCATCCTTTAAGCTTCTTGGGTCATGATCTAAAAATACCTCAGGGGGAATTATGATAGTATCCATTTAGTAAGCAAACACCAAGATAGAGTACGTCTCCCTCTGAATCAGGATATACCGTCCTCAATATCCGTATAAACATCATATCTATAATGCATCAATCTCATTAATACGCCTCCTTGGTCATAACCACTCATCCTTATAATGCATCGCTAAAGAGGTGTGACTAAGCAAAGCCGACTCAAACAAGGTTAGAAACATAAAGATTCAATTCTTCTAGAATGTCCTCTAACACCTCATTAAAAAGAGGATTTACGTCACTAGAGATGTACTCTTCATCAAATTCAAAAAGAGGGTTCGAATAAATTTTAAAATTTTCCTCCGGAACATCCTCCTCAAGAAGTGACTCGTCATCACTAGAGGTAAAATCATCATTAGCATCGAAGAGAGGATTAGAGAAAGTCATGGAAAAAGGTAAATCACACTCTTTGTCACTGTCGGACGTATCCTCGGACTCCCTTGGGATTGGAACAAGGTCCTCAACACTAGACTTTATGAATTCGTCTGATTCCTTTTCAGGAATAGTGCTAAGATTCTCATCCCCCATGATGAGAGAGTCCTCGGGCTCCATAGTCGGTAAGACGGGTGTGATTGCAATAGACGGAGGAAGTTGAGAAATAATTTCATTCAAAGGAATAGTACTCTCCTCGTCATCATCGCAAATAGAATTGAAATGTCGCAAAGGCTCGGGAGTATGAGTACTAAGATTAGCCACCTGCTCTCGTAACATTTCACCCAAGGATTGCATAGTTTTAAGAAGTTCATTCCTTGACTCAATCATATAATTATTTATCCATTCATTATGCACATCATTCATCCTCTGCTGATTAAAGTCTTCTTGTAATTTCTCTGAGGCTGATGATCGATGAATAACTGGCGGGGTTTGGTCAAAACCGGAAGAGTTAGAATTATAGAAAAGATTAGGCTCATAGAAGTTCTGATTCCTCGGTTGACACTGAAAATTTGCATGAGGACCCCCACAGTTTTCACAACAAAGATATTGTTGTGGAAAACTCTGTGAAAATTTGTGGAGAAAATAATCACTAAAGTTTTGATTAGTAGCCTGGTTTCCAGCTACATATACAAGCGAAACCGTGGCGAACAATTAAACCCCAAAGTGAGAATCGTTCCCATAAACTCCACACAAGTATGACTCGAACTGGGGCTGTGGAGATGTTGAAAAAGTTTGTAGGAACAATGAAAAGAATTCAGAATTAGATCATAAAACGAAAGAATTGTCCAGCTCTTGAATCGCCATATCGAACTAATCCATCTAATATTATTTTTCCACACCACTCGCAGTACACTCCTCGACAAGTAACCATCAAAAGACCTCCAACACCAAAGCAACCATGTTGGTTGAACGAAGACATAAGAATTAAACAAATAAGAGGATAAAGAAGATAAGAATTAAACGAAATAAGAGGATAAAAGAGAATATTTTTATATTTTTATAAAGATAATAAAAATAAAAATAAAAATATTTTTGGAATTTTTAATATTTATATAAAAGAAAAATAAAAAGAAAATATTTTTGGATTTTTATAATTTTTATAAATACGAAAATAAACTTTCAAAAGAGAAAGGATCTTCAAGGCATCAACTTCGAAACACCACGTAAAAATCGTACAACTCCCCTGGCAACGGCGCCATTTTGATATACGTCAAACGCGTGTCGTAATAATATATAGTATTTCCCGTTAGATATGAAAATTACTTTAGGAAAAGTAATAGTTTATCTTCCGAGTGTCGTATCCACGGCGAGAGATGAATTTGAAATTCACGAAAATGTTTCAAATTTAATGCTCGAATATTTTTAAATTTTTGGTTTTGATTTTAAACTAAATATTAAAAACTACTAAACTAGATTAAACTAATTAATAAGCAAGCTAATAAGATGAAAGATATATAAAGAAAAATATATGCTTGTCAAGTAAAAGTGATTAGATTCTTAAGTGTGAAATTTTCGATCTTAATGAAATCACTAATCTCTTATTAAATTCCACACTTAATTCACTAAACACCAATTTACTTAACAAGCATAAAATAAACTACTTGCTACGCATAATAATCAAATAAGCTAAGCTAAACATCTTATACTAAGCTACACCAATAAATTGAAAAAGGGTAGAAAAAGGAACCGAATTGAAGAGCCGCAAATGAACAATAACCACCCGATTTAATAAGCTAAAGAAAATAATCAAATTCTTTCTATCTTACTGAATCCTTAAGCTTCACGCCTTATGAGTTGACCGGTACCAAAAGCAATAAAAACATAACATAAATTGTTAACACAGTATAAGAGTTAATATCAAATTTGTAATTTTCACCAATCCAGATAACATGAACCACACAGCCAACAAAATGTAAAAAGCAGCCCAATTCGATTCTATACTAAAATGAGGCCCAAGATAATTTAATTAAACACAGGTTTAAATTCAATTCTTTAAACCAAATGTGGCCCAAGACGTGAGTTTCTCAAACCAAATGAAGGCCCAGATGTAAGGATTAATATTTCAAGCTTAAAATTAGTAACACCAATAAGCAAAACAATCAAATCTTAATAAGCCGAGACCTAATAACTCAATAAGCTGAAAAAAGCAAGAACAGCCATATAACACACGAAATCTTATTCGGATAAACACTAAGATCGGGATTAAGCTAGATAAGAAAGAAATCAAATAAGCTAAAGCAAGTATTTCAAAAACTTAACTAAATAACAAGCAACACAACTTTTATCAAATAAGCACACTCTAAACAAATAAGCTATGATAATAAAACTACGCTAGAAACAAACTTAAAAGTAAAACTTAAAAGAGAATAAGCTAAACATAAGAAATAAGCTCAAATAAGCACGAATCAATGAGAATTTAAAAATCTAAACAAGATCTAAATCAAAACTGAGCAATAAGCTAACATAAAACGATATAAGCACTAAATAAGCAACGAAATCAAAGAATAAAACTTAAACGAAGCACTTAAACGATTTAAATAATGATTCAAACAAGCAAATAAGCTACGAAACTTATCTAAACAATATGAGCTCAAATGAAGTGCAATAGGCTACTTAAAGCTAAATTAATCAGATGAAATGAGCATTATAAAAACACAAGAAAGGTCAATAACAGAAAATAAGCTAACTCCGATATTAATTGTAGCTTATTACACATGAAAATCTAAAATCTCAAGAGATGAGATCAAATAAGCTTATAGAAGCTTATAGGATTAGATCTGAGAAGATTTTATGGATTTCGATAAGAAAATAAGCTAAACAAAAAGCTTCAAACGAATAGCTTATTTATATGTTAAGCTCTTCGAGAATGATTAAGAAAAAATAAGCTAAAACAAACTTTTATTTCATAAACAATAAGCACTTACATCATTCAATAAGCTGATAACAGCTTTTACAATAAGCTCAAAGAAACAAAATAAGCTAAAACATTGAAAAATAAGCTACACTACAACTTAGAGAAAAGCTTAAAAACTAAATTCCTAACTGAGAAAAATTGAGGGGATCAAGTGGTGTTTTATAAGGGGAGAAGGGGCGTTTGTGTAATTTCTTGCCAGTCATTAGTGTGTTGATGAGCCAATGATTGGCTCCCAATCATTAGCACACGGATCACGAGTGAATTGAGCCACTAGATGGTTGCCACGTATACATCCTAACTGCTTCATTCGTACACAGCCATTTCTTCCGTTGGATCCTTTTGCATTTGAATTGAAAGAATGAATTTGAGAGTATAACTTTCCCCTCCACGTGGCCATTTACCATTTGCCAATTTTATTTGAGTGCGCCATCACGTGGGCTTGAAGGAATTATTTTCCATGCACATGACCATGACGTCATGTCCATTATACATATCAGATTTATTTTTCATTTTGGACTTTTTGTTGAGCTTTTGCTTGTTTGGGCTGGCACGGCCCATTAAGTGGGTTACAGGCTGGCCTAATAAGATCCGGGGGCACCGTTGAACTCGTAATCTCACACTCTTTCCAATGGCATGCTCAGGGACTTTTCACGACTTCATCTTGATCTTGAATATTAAGCACTCTTGATTGAAACGAACTCGAAAATACCCGTTTTTACACAGTTTTTAATCCTTTTTACCTGCAAGACAAAAAAAATACCAAACAAACATATTTGAAATATAATTAAGCATATTTTAGTATTTTAGTTCGAATCCATTTGATACTCCTGGCTTCCAACCGCATATATACATGACCACTTACCATTATTTTCCATATTACAATTCCATGATAGACTATCCTTCAACGACAGTATAGAGTGTCCTTCCAATAAAGTCTGTACCAACTTCCTGTTGTAAAACCAGACTGTGACACCCTCAGAGAATTACCAGAGAATTACCACTCTATCCCTGACGATCTCCATACCAAGAACATTTCCATTTGCTTTATCCAATAAACCTTTGGTAGTCCAGATCGCATCCTTGCATCTGCAAGAAAAACCATGTCCGTCTATATATAGAAATAGATGTTTGAACATACCTAGTGTATACTCCCAGTAATAGCCATCGCTGTCGTCACTGCATTTCTTGAAACCTTTGCTAAGCACATACACATGTGACTAAGCATTCATATCATCTTTTAATTCAGCATTCCACTTGGAAATCACCTTACATGCAACTGTATTATTAATAGTAAATCACTCATGTGCATAAATCTTCTCTGCTTTAGTAACTGCAAAAGCATCCTCATTACTGTCTTCTCTATAGCTGAATAGTTAATGTGTTGAGTATTGTTCCTATCACATGCTAAATGATAGTATATCAAATCTTGAGTTTGTAACTCCTGTGAACCAGCTACATGATCTAAATTCCCATGAGGTTTCACCTCAAATGTATGATCCTCTTGCGGTTCCACCTCAAACTCAACTTCTTGCAACACCTGCACTGAACCCGTACCTACACCAGAACCAATGAAAGTTTTCTTGTATTCTCCACTTTCATTGAAACCCATATTCCTGTAAAGCACTACCTTTGAAGTAACGTCATCTAACCTTCAAAGCTTATTACCCACTATACCTTTATGGTATCCCAGGAATATGCACTTGACCTTAACTGGTTCAAGCATCCCTTGCTTAATACTAGCAAGCCAACCAAAAACCCTAACATATCTACAGGTGTCTTAAATCCAATCGCTGATGATGGTGACCTATTCACTAGATATGTAGACATGGTTGTATCCTCTACCCAAAAAACCTTAGATAGAGACTGATCAGAAAAAAACATACCTTAGCCAAGAGTGTCACATTTGTCTCCTTAACTAACCCATTCTGCTGCTGTAACCCTGCAACACCCAAATGTTTGGCGACCTCACTCTTCGTACATTGTTGTGTAGACCTCTGATTACAAAAAATCAAGAACATTACCCGTCTTGATCTTCCTCCCA
>BQNB010174724.1:0-13233 GCA_026074375.1 Tanacetum coccineum
CACACTTATCATATTGCATCTAACTTGATGGATAATTTGATACGAAATAATTTAAGTTTTTAAATGGAAACGTATTCACCCCCTTTATGATATCCATAATTAGTATCAAAGCCACGTCGCTCTAATTTTCAAAACAAATAGTTTTCAAAATGAAGTACGATCCATGTATCAAATTACCCATGAAGGGGGATTAAATATGAAAAGTGTTTTGTTGATTAACTTGTATTAGTTTTGTTGTTAAATACACTAATTATACTAGCTCGAGGTAAAAATGATGCTTAAAATAAGTGTTATATGTTTGGTATTAAGTTCAGAAAGTTGTACACCTTTCCGCAAAGTCAGTAAACAATTTTATACAAAAAATACAAATTTGAGTGTCAGATGGCCGCCCCCCTTAATTGTTTGGGCGGCCCCCTTATATTTAAGGGGACCACCTGTCTGATTTGAAAGATTTTTGAAAACATTGAAAATTCATATAAAATCAACCGTAAGTCCGTAGAAGTCGTGTCACTCGCCATTTCGAAGATAATTGAGTCTACTTTCATATAAAAATACTTCCAAGTTTTTATTTCAAACTTAAACTAGTCAAAAAGGCAAAATACTACTTATTGTCCAAAACATTGAGTCTCGTTTTAACGTAAAACTTGTATTTTATCTTTTCCTTTCGAGTCGAACATTTCTAGTCGGTATATCTTTGAAAAATGGTGTAATTAACTTTTCAAAAAATTAACTGATTTTTAAAATGGGGAGGAAACTAATTTGTTCTCAAACAAAAACGAGCTAAGTATCAAATTCTTGTATTAATACACAAAACTACGACAAGTACGTTTATGTGGTATGTTATATCGATTACGTGCACATCTTATAACTTAAGTTAGTAACATTATTAAAAACGACCGTTGATATTTATAATTAGCTATTGAATATCTAGCTTAAGTGCATGCACACACTCCCCCCCCCCTTTCACACACTCACCCCCCCCCCTACACTATTCGTTTGTAGCTAGTTTTTCGGATTATGCCTAACTAGAACTTATGCTAGATTTCTTGCATTAAAATGGCAAAATTGTTCTTGCATTGCATATAAGCATAGATCACTTAACTTACAAATGTTACATAAACATCTTGTAAATCTTTTCGGGTATGGGAATATACTTAGGAATAAGATTTCAATAACTTGTCAAGTATATTATTTAAATGTATTTATAATAGACACCTAAATATTATACACGATGTAATCTATTTTCAACAACACGTTTAGTTATTTTTCAAAACTTGCTTGGTTTGACCTTTGGGTTGGTAACAAATAAAAGATATATAAGTACATTTATAACTAAGAAAGAGAATTGCTTGTGCGGGTATGGTACTTCACATACACACATAATTATATATTTTTTTTTATAACATATAGTATTTTACAAAGTTGTAGTGTTGTATAAAAAATGGCTTACGAAAACTATTACGCATAATACATGTCAAAACTATGTAGATTTACAATAACCATCCATAAGTTCTTTCACACAAGCAAAATATGCAACTAATCTTGGGATTCACATGGAAACACATTATTTAATAATTTATCTATTTTCTCTAAATGGAGTGTTGTGAGGGTCAAAAAAATATTTTAAGAATATATCAATTCATTATTCCAAATTATGTTGGCTATTTTTTCGCATCTATATGGAAAGTTTTTGAGTATGGACAAAGGAAATCATATATTTTATTGTTTTTGTTCTTTTTTTCTAGTTCTCAAGATTATATCAAATTATAATAAGAGATATTGTTGGCATTCTACATACTTAATCACACTAGATTGGTATGAAAATAATTGCATCCGTTTGTAGATGAAAAGAATATGCATTAGATCATAACTCACACTTGTATTGATAATGCCATATTGAGTCTACTTGTCTAATAGTTGTGTTCTAAATATTAGTCTAATATGTTTAATACATAATGAAGTAGGATTGACAAATTGGATGTTTCATCCGAAATATTCAAGAAATTTACATCTGACCAGGCAATGCTAAAATGTGCCGTCATTCTGAAAACCACACGAGCCAATTTACAACATATGTAATCTTTGCTCGTACAACTTAAAACTCATATTCATATTTGACTAAATTCTTAAATAAGAATGTTATTCTTATTTATTCACCTAGGATAACATGATGCTTGGGAAACATTATGTTTAAGGAATTTATGAACTTATCATATTAAATGATTTATAAAGGATAATATATATCCTATGCATTTTATTTTCTTTGTAGCATAAATGGTTGTGTTATAAGAAAATACATTACAAAAATATAAGTTATTAGAATTGAAAAATAATCTATCAAAATATGTATCAATGCATAAACAAGTAAAAAAACATTTATTTAAATACTTATTTAATTATGATATACAACATTGATAAGAATATTAATTTTAGAGGAGTAAATTTTTTTTGAAATAAAATATGTCTCTTTTCAAACATTTATTATTAAAGAATCACAAACTCAATTAAGATAAATAATATTGATAAGATTCACTTCAACACTGACATGAAAATGGAGTAATTCTAAAAACCCACTAATATAAATATTGTCATGTCAACAAATAAAACAAAATCTCTGGGCTTTTGAAAAACAAACCGTTAACTATCAATGTGCACACACTAACATGTACGATGATAAATATAAGACATCCATTAAATAAAACAATCTGAAATCGAATCAAAATACACCTAAGATCTAGAACAAAAGATTATAACTTGCTTACGCTTATCTTAGAATTCCACACATCTTGATTAGGATTATGCAACCGAAATTAAAGTATGATTAGTTGAGTCATGTTAGGTCCTCTATGAAAAGATAATATAAATTTTATCTTTGCTACACTTCATTAGGTAAATATAAGAATTCTATTTTGTCTAACATGAGAATGGCTACTAGAGAATCTATTGCACTAGAAATTCAATTTGACCTAACGGTTGAATTGCTTCCAAGAGTGAAGTTGGGTTCGGTGTATAACCCGTAAAAATGGTCTTGCTTAGCTTGAATTGAGCACCACTAGTGATAGTCTCATATTCATTCTCTAATTTGATTAAATGGCTCTTTCTAAATATGCCTAATGATAGTATACATTGATAAACTTTGTATCTCATTAGGAGTACACACTAAGCACGTAGAAATTAGACTTTTCCTTAGTCAATCTAGACAACATCGTCGGCATCCTCACCAAACCACTTAAACGTAAACCGTTAAATTTTTTTAAGTCTAGGTCTAGAAATGATGAAACTAATCTCATAAACGTATCATTCTCATTTTAATAGTCTTATTACTATTAAATACATTTCGATAAATCTTGACAACTTAATCATTTCATCCGAAATGTTTAAGCATTTTTAATTCGTGAAATGCAAATTAAAATGTCACTTATTGTTTATGTCCTAGTCGTTTCACAAAAACTTTAATCATGCCTCTATTATTATATAGATGGTTAATATCTTTCGTCCACATTTTCGTTACCACCTTTAAGACAACCTCGTACCTCGTTGTGTGATTGCTCTACGAACAATCACAATATTCGAGAAGAGCTACATAACTTTGTGGATGAAGTTCATCGTATGCTAACCGTCATCCATCATGAAATTGTCAAGCTCATCGCTTCCGTCATTATTTCTCTTATTTTTTTTAACTTATGTCCGGATGAGCACGAATTAAAAGGGAAGGGAAAACACATATCTTCACATATATCCTTTAACCAAACACTCTCTCAAGATACCAATAGTGATCCTTATTCACTAGAAACCCACAAGATTACCACTTCTATGCATACATCAAACCTCATAACTTTATTCACTCTTGTTTGATTCTTTGTTCTAATACATCCCCAAATCACCAAAGTAAAATGAAAAACCAAGTCATCCTTACTACTATCAACCTTGATTCATCCACATGTTACTTTCATAAGAAGATTCATCATGTAACCATTCCCCACAAGTGAATTTCATAATGAACACTCATAAGCATGTGTGCCTATGTTGTCAAAAGTTAATTGAATTTCGTAATGAAATGCGTCTCATCCAATCATTTCCACTTTTAATAAGTGAAGAACACAAAGAAGATATACAATCTCCAAAGTGTTGTTGAGTCATCACAATAACGTGTCTTCCAATGGCCTATTTCCGCTTTTGGACAAGTGAAGAACACAAAGAAGATATACAATCTCCAAAGTGTTGTTGAGTCATCACAATAATGTGTCTTTCAATGGCCTATTTCCGCTTTTAGGCAAGGAAGATACTCAATAGAAGATATTACCACCTTCAAAGTTGTTGTTGTCAGTCATCACATTTGCCTCGACCAATTTTCATATTTTTACCTTTGTTCATCAACATTAACAACCATCTCAAGAAAACAATCACCCCCAATTAAGAATTACCAAATCCTTACATTAAGGACACTCCTAAATCACCATAAGTTGCCTCACATCCTCCATTTCCTATCTCACCCATCATTTCATATGATACTCACACTCAATCTCCACCTCGAAGTGACAACCAAATTCAACACACACTACCTCTATCTCTCCCAACAACAAAACAATATTCCCTTATCACCTTACTCTCTAAACCTACCAAACACCCAATAAACCTATAGTCAACACCTTCCCTTTCCATTCACACGCATCCTTTCTCATTTATGTTTCCTTAACAAATCATCCTTGTCATCAATATTTAGTTTGACCTAAAGTCTTATGATAATGTTTATCCTTAAACACTCCCAAAATAATAACCCATAATAAGCGACAGTAATGCTTAACTAAAGAAACCGTGAGATTTAGAATCTCTCAATACAACCAATAGTCTTATTTAAATCCACATCATTATCTTGGTTAGATGATGACACCATAAGGAATGTGTTGATCGGTCTTACGCTTAAGCATGTGTCGGTCGAATCTTATCATTGGTTCCTAAACATTTCCATGTCTTAGCACAATCATAATTTTTTTTGGTTGTTGTCTTTAGTGCCACACTTTAGAGTGCATTACTAAAACATACATGATTTGTTCCCACTAAGTTTTGTGCCATATATATCTGATCATCATCATCAGTATATATGTGATTTTTCTGCTACTTTGTTTGTAGCACTTTTTCGTTATCGATTTCTTGGTATGCCTATCAAGGGAGCTTTACACCAGGGGGAGCATTTGTAAATGTCCAAGCCATTACGTTTGCAACCGTTTAGAAATCTACAATTTTCTATTATATGTTTTTCATCTATATTTTTTGTTACAGCGTAACTAACACATTGAAGTAGGTTAGAGTTTGCACTAATTGATCCAAGGATCCCGCGTGAGTCAATTGTTCAAGGAATGTTTATTGTTTAAAAGGGATTGCTGATTCAAGATTCCCATTAGGATGATGCAAGCTCGCTCTTTGATTGAAAGAGTTAAAGTGTAGTAAAAAGTCAAGTTTGGAGTCACCTTTTTGTTCGACAAAAGGGGGAGAAGAAGTGTAACAAGTAACTTTTGCATTGTACTATGTGTTATATTTTACGTATTTTTTCATCATCACAAAGAGAGAGATTGTGGTAGAAATATTGCTATATTTTATTTATACATTTCTTTATGATTTTTGGTGATGTAGCAAACGTGCCAACTTATATCACTATAACGTAAAAGTGCTTAAGTTACTCGTATATACAAAATCATCATTGTCAACATCTTTTCGACGTCTCAAGTTTCTTCAACAATAAATTTTACTTTGCCACCTGCGTAATCATCTTAAGGTCCATGAACAACAAACTTTAATTTGTTGATTGATCAAAGACATTTTTTATTGTTCCAAACCTACATTTATAAAGTGGGACAAACATTTTATAATTTATACAAAAATATTTTTGTATTAAAAGATAGTTTTATCAAAAGAAATAGTTTGAATTTCAATTTTCGAACCTTAGATACGGCTAGAAAAGTCAGTAAAAACACCTCCCCTGGGATAGGACAAAACAAGAGCGGCTGAAAGGGCGTGCCCCCTTAAATACATGGGCGGCCCCCTTAATTATAAGGGGGCCGACACCCTATTTAAGGGGGCCGGCCATAGACTCCGCTCCTCCTTCTTGTCCTATAAATACTGGACTATTCCTCAACATTTTTCTCACCTCTTTGCACAAAGTTTTCTCAGATCTAAAACCTCCTTTCAAACCCTTTCCTTTGATCACTTAACTTATTATTAGTTTGTTTAGAATGTGATCCAATCATCCATCCATTGAAGTGAAAGAGAAGAACTTTTCGTTATCATTAAGATACGAAGTTATGTAGGCTAGTTAGGGCATTCGTGACATGTCTTACATTCACAATGCATAGATCGAGTCCATGTATTCCAAACTTGTATAATTGCTTGATCATGGTGATCATGGTGTCTTTTGTAGTTGGATCTTAGTGATCCTTTCTAGTAGTGTTAGATAGTTATGACATAAGTAGTGTGGTGAGGAGAAGTTGTAAAGGTGTGGAGTTGTAAAGTTGTGAAGGTGTGAAGAAGTTGTGAAGATGTGAAGAAGTTGTGTAGTTATGATCAAGGTGTGAAGCTAAGTTGTGTAATAAAGTTGTGAAGTATTCGTGAGGTTGTAAAGTCGTGAAGTTGTGTTGTGATAGATTGGTTCTGTAAGATTAGAACTCGCATTTAGCTTAATGTCAGAAAGTATTAAGCAACGTTGTGTTATGGTTTTTTCCGCCTTTAAGGGAGCTTGTTGACTAGTGAAGTAACTCTCGTGTTGGGTACTCGGGGTGTGGAATAGGGCGAGAAGAGGTGCTTCATGGATCCGAACCAATATAAATTTAATCGTGTTCCGGTTTGCATTCCTTTCACTTATCACTTACCTTATACTCGCATTTATCGCTTATATTTATACTTGCAATTGTGTAATGTGTTGGATTAGATATTCTTTTACATTATGTCTTGATCTAATGTGAAGACTTGTGTGTTGGGTTGTATTGTTGTAAATCGATGTATTAATATGTGTATATAACTTGTATGAACACTCATCATATTATATCACGCTTGATCGGTAATTTGATACGAAACATTTTAAGATTTTTAATGGAAACGTATTTACCCCCCTCCCCCTCTATGATTTCCACATAATAGCGAAACTAGGAGTTGGAGAAACGGTCTTAGTGCTTGACCACATAGGTTGATTATCAGGATCAATGATGGTTATGGGTGGGGAATCGGGTGGAGTTTCAAATTTTGTCATCAACATTTTGATTTTGGGTGTTATGACAAAAAGTTCCTCGATGAACGGTTGTTTGACATGAGTAACTGGTGATTCAATTTCGAGGGGTACGTTCGACGTCTTATCGGGTTTAGTCCTTTTTTTGATTTTTTGTTTAAGTTTGCGGAATGGACTAGTGAGATGTTTACCCCAAGAACGCGGGTTTATACAACCCTGGAGCGATTTGCAAAAAGTCATAGGAAATAAAAATAAAAACTAAATGAAAGTAAAAATATTTTGTATCTTTTTTTAATGATATGAGTACAACGGAAATAAATCTTAACAACTATTAGATAATCTTGACATCATCCTATCAAAGGTTTTCACTAGCTCCATTGAACTCACAAAGAAGCGGAGAAGCGGGTTAGCACGAAGCGTATTAAAAACCCGACTTATTTAGGGAAGCTACGACGACGCGCCTTATACTCTCTGTAGAACTAGAAGGGGTTATGATAGTTTACGGCGAGTTAGCGTTTTTAAAATCTTTACTTAGAAAATTTGTTTGATTCGAGTTGTATGTCAATCAACCAACAATATAAATCACAACAAAACTATCAAGCTAAGTAAGTAATGACAATGTAAAGAGATAGAGAAAGAAACGATCAAACCAAGACACCAAGATGTATAGTCGGGTTCGGCCAACGAGCACCTCTTGTTCTTCCGATACTCTACTCCCTAAGTACTCCACTCGAGATTTCATTATGTCAACAGGCTCCCTTTAGGCGGAGAAAACCATTTACATGTCGCTTATTTTCTTTTTCGACACTAAGCTAGATGTCGAGTCCTAATCTTAGCTAAAACCAATCTACAGACGACACTAAGTCTTCGCACACTTACAGATATACACCAACCTTTGATTGACAACAATCCATATCACACCCAATATACAATGTACACACGTCGGAATCTACACACGATCCAAATTACACATTAACACAACACAATGTAATGAAGTTTGTGATCTTAAGGAGGGAGAGAGAGATCACTTGATAACAATACATATGTAGAAGAATACGATTGTTCTTTCTCTTGCACTTGATTAGAAGATGAAAAAGGGATGAAGAAAGAATTAATCACTTGAAAACAAGATCATGGAATGTTAGTGATCAAGGTGTGTGTTTTAGAAAGAAAGGAAGAAGAGAGAAAAATAGATCTGAGAAGATTTGTGGCAAGAGGTTCTGTTTTTCAAATGGGGTGGCCCACGATTATTTATTTGGGGACAAAAATAACCGTTTGCTGGTGGCGGTCCTGCGGTCTTATATATCGGGGGGCTGTCGAGCCTAAAAAGGGGTCGCGCTAGGATCTGCTCCTTTTTGTCCTTTTTTGGTGAGGTTTTATTGTGTAGAAACTTCCTTTTTAGGGAAAATTAATTTCAATTTTATGTTTTAATAAAACATTTCTTTTAATGAATAAATAATTTGTTTTTATATTTTTATAAAAACATTTTTGTAGAAGTTTAAGGTTTAAGAAAAATTATTTTTTTGATCACTAATCATGTTTAATGATTTGTTTATCTATACCTTAAGTGATTAATCTTAAAAACTAGGAATTTCTCACTCGAATTAGTTAAATTATGAACGTTTAATTTTTATCGTAAACGTTTTTTACTTTTTGTTATTATCAAAACATTGAGATGTCGAAAAATATAAATAACGTTTTTAGGCATTATTTGGATTAACACTCTCTTATAGTTTGTTCAAATAGGTGAGCCGATTTATCAAATGACTAACGATGTATAAGAATAAAAGATACACTAATAAGAACAAAAATCTTTTTGTATATTTTTTATATATAAATTGACTAACTAACTAACAAAGTTTTTTTTTCTTTTTTTTCTTATATTAAAGACAATTTTTATAGAAACTATTTTCTAACAAAGTAAGAGAAAAGAAAAACACAATGAATATTGCACCAAATCTATCAAAAAATGGAAATTTTTTATTAGAACTCTCTATGCCGGCCGACAGAGCAGTCCTGTCTGGCGGCAGAGTGGTCAACGAGGGGAGAATCGGGCGGCAGAAAGGTGCGCCAGGGCGCGCGCACTTCTATGTGGTTTTGGTGTTTTTTGCGTAAGCAAAAACATGCACAAATGATATAAGATTGAAATAAAAGATTCTAACAAGAATAATACAACGCAAAATTCCTGGCAGCGGCGACAAAAACTTGTGGTGTCTCGGCGATCTTTAGCTATTAAATTTATAACACGGAATTTCCTAATAAGCAAAGATAACATGGGCAAGTATAACCTTTGATATGTAACTAACTTGGTGTGGTAAGCCGAGGTCGTCCACTGGTATTTGGGTGTTTTCAATTGTGAAGAATCTAAGTATCAATAAGCACAAAGGTGGTAAAATGGTTGTCACGTCTCAAAATACCATATAAGCAACTAATAACACGAAGAGAATAATGATGTGAATTCAACAAGAATCAATATGATTAAAGCTACTTGTTTGGAACTAGTATTCATATCAATAGAGTGTTGGAATATCAGATAGATACTTAAGCAATAACAACAAATCCAAAGTCATACAATTTTGAACAATGGGTAATATCATGAAATTGCATATAACAAGTTTAGGACTATCAACCTTTCGACCTAGAATGTTATTATAAACGGAGTATTTTAAAGCCTTTGTTAGGAAGATATTTTACGATTTGTTCATTAGAGTCCTTCGATATAACTAGATTAAAATTTTTTAGTCAATTAAGCTGATTATTTAGTTGTCCATTATGAATACAACAATATATGCATGTAATGTTTGGAAGAAAAAACAAGAAATCCTTTAGACATATAGATCCGGATATGATTCATAAAAGTAATTGAAAACTCCATAAACCCATAATAACATTAAATAAAACTTGTCAACGATTAAACAAAACTCTACTTTAAAATTCCACAAGAAAAACCCAACTATTATAAACAACAAACCCTCCCTTAACCCCACACCCCTCACCCCAAAATCCCAAACTCTATCACAACCCTAAATTAACCCACCTACCCTCTTCTTCTAACTCTAACCTACCATCACCATAAACCCCTCCAACATTAAACTCCAAAAAATCATAAATCTCACCAAAATCCCATTCTCTTAAAACTTAAAAATTTTCTCAACCATTATTCCCAAAAACTTTATTTCTCCAATAAAAAATTACAAATACACCAAACCCCCCTACCCCCCCCTAAATATTCAAAAAAATTCCCCCCCCCCCCCCCCCCCCCCCTTTACCCCCCACCCCCCTGTCCCCCCCCCCACCCCCCCCACCCACAATTCCCAACACCTCAATGAAAAACTAGTGATATAGTCAAGGTTGTGTTATTTCTTTTTTTTTTTTTTATAAAATAAATTTTTTTTTTTTTTTTTTTTTTTTTTTTTTTTTTTTTTTTTTTTTTTTTTTTTTTAAATGAGGCATAGGGGTCTCCTATTTATACTACTTTTTAATATCGGTTCTAGGGCCTAAAGGGGTGTCCAAAGTTGGTTTAGAGGGTCTATCCTTTTTGTTTATTTAGGTTTCTTCTAGAGTGAAATGAAAAACGTAAGCTCCAAGAGCCGTGCGGCACGGCCCTCTGTCGGGCGGCAATAGCTCCTGCCGGGTGGCTAGCCACATGACCAAAAATATATATATTTCTTGATTTAGTTTTAGTATCTGGAAGATCTTGGTTTAAGTTTGGATTTGTTACCCTGTGTGGGTTATTGAAATTATAAGAGTTGATGGATTTGATTGTGATTTGGGACATCACTCGAGGTTGTTCGAGGTTGATGGTCTTCGTAACACTTGAAGTCTATGCATTGTAGTTTTCTCTATATTGTATCTTGTGTTATGATTGATCATTATGTTGCATTTCCAAGTTTCTGTCATTTTTGAGGGGTGACAGATTGGTAATCAGAGCCAAGGTTATAGATAATTAGGTGGGTTGATCTAGACTATAGCTAAGATCCGTCATTTAGTTGCGTATAGGATCTATGTGCGCGGTGTTCTGCTTTTGCTTGCTTTCGCGTATTTGCGGTTTAGTGCTTTAGTTATGGCAGTCATTGAAATGTGTGAGCTCAATATTGAGTACGACGTAGAAAGGATGCGAATATAAGTACGGTGGCCAACATAGTTAAAAGTGTATCGTAACTCACTCGTATTTAGTAATGTTGTTCACACAAATCGATGTTGACACCGTAAGGTGGTATTATGTGTATAGTTATATATATAGTAAGATATTCTATATATATGTTAGTCTTCCACCTACCTAACGTTGCCTATGTTCTCCCTCGTATAGATAATACCGCCAAGGATGAGGACCCAAAGTGCTGGCTGGCTTGTTCTCGAATCACGAGGAAGGGGAATAGGTGAACGGGTTGGTAGATGCAGAAGGGGTAGATGACTCAGGGGAGGTAATGATGAGCGTGTTGACAAATTAAATGGTCAAGGAAATGACCAGGGTTTGGGAGATAATGGGGGCGTAGAAGGAGTCAATGGGAATGTAGAGGGAGTCAATGTAGGTGTAGAAGGAGATCCCGAATTCTTGATGATCATTGCCTAACAATTGCAGAACCTCTTACCCGCCATTATAGCTAAGGTTGGTAACCAAGGAAATGTTGGAAATCAAAATGGTAATGTGGTTAATGAGAATGTTCAGGAGAACGTTAAGAATGTGTTAGTGAATGGAAACCAGGTAGGTTGTTAATATAAGGAGTTCTTAGCTTGTAACCCTAAGGAATATGATGGTAAGGGAGGTGCTGTAGTTCTTACCCGATGGATTGATAAAATGAAGTCCGTACAGGATATGAGTGGTTGTAGTATTAACCAAAAAGTAAAATACACTACTGGTTTATTTGTGAGTAAGGCTTTAATGTGGTGGAACTCTCAGATCCGCACGCTAAGCTGGGAAGTTGCTGTTAGTATGTCATACAATGACTTTAAGCTTATGATAATAGAAGAGTTTTATCCTAGTCATGAGATGCAAAAGTTGGAAACTAAGTTATGGAATCACGCCATGGTCGTGGCTGGCCATGCTACGTATACTAATAGGTTTCATGAGTTGGCTAGGTTAGTTTTACATTTAGTGACTCCAGAGAATAGGAAGATTGAGAGGTATGTGTATGGCCTTGCTCCATAGATCCGTAGGATGGTGGCAGTAATTAAGCCAAAGACTATACAGAAGGCTATGCAGATTTTTGGTGCACTGACCGATGAAGCTGTTAGGAATAAATCAATTAAGAAGGTTGAGAAAAGAGGAAATTTGAGAGAACCTAGCAAGGATAAGAATGGTAGGGATGATAATAAGAGGACTAGAATTGGAAATGCTTTTGCTTCTACTACAAACCTTGTAGGAAGAGAGAATATGGGTGCTTGGCCCAAGTGTACCACCTGCAACTCCTACCATGCACCTAGAGGGCCTTGTCGCACATGCTTCAACTATAACCGCCCAGGTCATTTGGCAAATGATTATAGAGGCGCACCGAGGAATGTGAATCCTGTCATTGCTAGAAACCTAACTATTAGGGCATGTTATGAGTGTGGTAGTATCGACCATGTCAGGTCAGCTTGTCCTAGATTGAATAGGGAACAAGGACCAGAAGGAAATCATCCAAACCAAGTTTTTGCTAATAACAGGGGTAAGGGTCGTGGAAACCAAGGGAACCAAGCTAGGGGTAGGGCATTCATGTTGGGAGCAGAGGAAGCTCGCTAGGACCCGAACATTGTGACGGGTACATTTACTTTGAATGATCATTTTGCTACTACCTTATTTGACTCTAGTGCCAACTATAGTTTTTTTTCCACTACTTTTATACCTCTGTTAGGCATAGATCCTAGTGAATTAGGTTTTTGAGATATGAGATTGAGATGGCTAGCGGGCAGCAAGTAGAGATTGATAAGGTTATTAAAGGTTGCAAATTAGAAATCGAGGGTCATGTCTTTGACATTGATTTGATACCATTCGAGCATGGGAGTTTTGATGTGATTATAGGTATGGATTGGTTGTC
>BQNB010174725.1:3016-13233 GCA_026074375.1 Tanacetum coccineum
GGAAGAAAAGAAATGAAGACGTTGAGTGATGATTAGCTTGGTGAAATAATTTGTTTAAGACTTTATGTGAACTTATGATTATGTTTAATTACTTATGTGATGACAACCCGACTTGGTCGAAAGTATGTGAACTTATTTGGCTTACTTAGAACCTCTAATTACTATGTGCTATTAGTATGTTCTTAATGATTATCTTTATCTCTTATATTTTTTCTGGTAATTACATGCATACATGATATACTTGGTTTCATGCACTTAAGATATTCACATAGGACTTGCTGCAAATTGACCATCAACACACAACCTTTCCTACAAAAGTTTTACAAAAATCAAATGTTGTGTCGTCTGAAAAACATTAGATGGGTGGCCCCCTTAATACATAAAGGGCGGTCCCCTTAAAGATAAGAGGGCCGACACCATAATTAAGGGGACCGGCCACCTGCTTCACTGATTTTACTATTTCTTTCTGCTTTTTTACTCGAACATATTTTGGAAATTCTTTATCTTTTATATTTTTTTGTACTCGAACATATTTTGGAAATTCTTAAACTAATTCAAATCAATTCCATTTCCAAACCTTTCTCTTCTAATAAATTCCCTCCAAATGTTCACCACCATTTCATCATCTTCTTCATTCTCTATCAACCACCATAAACCTCCATGGCATCCACTAGAGCTTCCATTTCCAAAGCTTCCAAAAGACCAAAAATTAACATCATCCCACCAAAACAATTGTTTGTGGATTTAACTCAAGATGACACCAAAACTCCATCACCCAAACATCAACTTTCATCACCTAGTGCTCCTAATGCACCCTCAAAAACACCATCAACCAAAGGCACTTCCTCATCCTCCATTGACTACACACCCAAATCACCAACCTCATCCACATCACCATCAACCAATGGTTACTTGAACTCACCAACATCTCCTCCTCCAAGAGTTCCTCCACCACCTCCAATTCAAGAAAGTGGATCAATGGACATCACTCTCACCCTTTCACCAATTACTCCACTTGATGTTCAATTTAATACTCCATCACCCTCTCCACCTCTCTTTGGTCATCCCATTCCTTGGAACCTTCTTGAAGCTCATGGAGATTCATGCTTGTGTTGCATTCACAACCGTACTCTTATCTTTGGATTGAGAGATAAACTCCAATACATGATTTCTTACATAGAACACATGCTCTCCCAACCTCCACCACCCAATTTGCCACCACCCCCATTACTTTCACCAAACTAAACATACACCATGTTTAGCCATTTTCAAATAATTGTCAACCAAACCTTTTGCAAGCAAGTCCTATGGAATTCTAAGAATGTTAGGATCTTTGTAGTTTAATTTTATGTATGTTGTATTAATATGCTTCAAGCATATTATTTCTATATGATGTATGCATGATTGTGTGTTATACACAATTATTATGTTTAATGAATGGTCTTTAGTCTTATGTTTTAATTATGCACTTACCTTTTTAGTTAATATATATATTTGTGGTTATTGATTTACACAAATTTCTTGACAATTGTCAACCATTATCAACAGGCTTTAGTATTTTTCAACCTCTCTACGTTTTGATAATAACAAAATGTAAAAACGATTAATGAAATATTATTCGTAAACAAGTAATTAGTAGTAAATTTTCATTTTGAAAATTTAATCACTTAAAGGTGTGAATAAATAAATGCTTAATGCATTTTATGATCAAAGGAATTTTTATTCAACCTCACATTTTTTATAAAAATGTCACAAACATTTTTATAACTTTTACAAAAGAAATGTTCTAGAAAACACCTCCCCTGAAAAAGACAAAAAAGGAGCGTCCTAGCTTGGCCGACCCCCTTAAATACACGGGCGGTCCCCTTAATTTTAAGGGAACCGACACCCTAATTAAGGAGACCGGCCAGACAAAAAGTCAACTCAGTTTGCCTATAAATACTGGACTATTCTCCACTGATTTTCTCATATTTTGCACTCATTCTTTTCTGTCTAAAATCAGTCCACACATGTCCTACAATCCTTTGATCATTTAATCTTAAGAATTTTTTATGTCATCCTCAACATTTTTTTTAAAATGTCACAAACATTTTATAACGTTTACAAAACCTCTATTAAGATAAAACGAAATGTTTTTAATCAAAATAAATATTTTGAATCAAATTTTCTACCTAAAAACGGCTAAAACTATTCCAGATAAACACCTCCCCCATAGAAAAAGAACAAAAAGGAGCGTCTGGCTGTTGCCGACCCGCCCAAAAAATACACGGGCGTCCCCCCTTATTTTAAGGGGCGACAACCCTAATTAAGGAACCGGCCATGACAAAAAAAGTCAATCTAGTTAGCCTATAAATACAAGGAACTATTCTCGCACTACTGATTTTCCTCACCTTTTGCACTCATTCTTTTCTGACTAAAACTCATCCACACATCATCCTACAATCCTTTGATCATTTTAACCTTAAGCTTTTGTTTCTAACAGATCCAACTTAAGTTCCTCCTCTGGCAAGAGAAGAATACTTTTTTATCATCACGTCGAAAGTAAGTGTTATAGTTTAGTTGGGTTGCTGTGAAGGTGGTGGTTAGATCTGTGTAAATCATTTGTGTATATGTGAGTGAAGGTGTTTAATTGTAGTTGTGCATAATAGTTTAGAATTGTTGTGATTATTGAAAGTATAGTTAGAATCGGGCTGATCTTTGTAAGTAGTGTTGATTGGTGTGATCTGTAAGTAGTGTTTAGGTTGTAGTAAAAAGTTGTGAAAGCGTAGTGAAGTTGTGAAGCGAAGTGAAGTATGAAAGTGAAGAGAAGTGTGTATTGAAAAGAAAGTATGAATTGTTTTGAAGTAGTGTGGTTAGTTTCTGATAGATTTGGATTTCTAAGCTAGGATTAGAACTCGACATTTGGCTTTAGTGTCCGAAAATCTATGTAAGCTAGTCGTGTACTGGTTTACCCTCTGCCTAAAGGGAGTTTTGTGACATATGGAAGAGAACTCATCAAAGTTTGGTGCCGGGGAGTGAGTAGGGCGAAGAGGGTGCTCTATACCCGAACCACTATAAATCCTTGTGTTGTTGGTTTGATCTTTCTAACTCTTATCTCTTGTCTTTCACATTATTTATTTACTTATTTGTATTGTTCATATTGTGCACATATTGAGATCACATAAAGTCGAATCTAAATTTTATAAACAAACAATACATTAATTTAAAAAGCGGTAAACTATTCAACCCCCTTCTAGTTTTCCACAAAGCCCATGTATAAGGGACCAATGGTGCAAAACAATTTTTATGTGAAATTACCATAATACTCATCACTGACGAAGAGACTTAACGACCGTTCATCCCTTGGGACCAAACACGCCCCAAAATGACCATTTTTGCCGATTTTAAAAACGAGAGACTGAACGGGGTTAAGTACAGGAACGAGCTATGTAATTTACCCTAATTATTATATATATAAATAAACATGTATAAAAAGCATGTTCAACTTTGTAAAATAAAAAACTAGAAAATGGATAAGGTGATGAATGAAACATTACTTGTTGAATTTTAAATAGATTATATGAACTTAAATGTAAATTTTTCCGTTTTAATGTTTTTTTAATAAATTTAAAACTTTTATTAAATATCCCTATACTTTATATTTCTCTTAAAAAATCACTAAAACGGATACAATGATATGTATAAATAAATAAACACGAGATTTTACATGTATGAACTACTTATAATTATTCTTTTTTATGCAGTTAAGTAAGATATCTGAATGAGACTTTTTTTACTATCTGCATTCAATACAGCTCATGTTATTCATATTTTAAGTTAAAACGGCGCATATATGGGTTTAAAAAATAAATTTTGATATAAGAATAAAGGCATTTCTTACTGTGAGATAAAAATAAATACACAAAATTGTATACATGATAGAACAAGGACACATGTAATTGCTCTTTAAAGTTTAACTAAACACGCATAATGTTTACAACATGATATCAACAGTTAAATTTAATTAACATCAAACCCCAACATCATGTCTGTTAAACAAGGCTGTCAAGATCGCGTGTAAACACATAAGATCATACGATCTTATGTGTTTACCAGCCAAAATCGTGTAGGATCGTAGTAGGATCGCATGTGAGGTGGGATCATAAGCAAGATCGTAGGATCGTGCGTAAACTCGTAAGATCGCATGTCGATCCGAGTTTACTAAGCCAATATTTATTTTATGTTTACTATCTTTTAGCCCATTTAACTTAGGCCCAGTAAAAGAAAAATAGTAACCGATGTATAATAAGTCCATGAACATTAACGTTTCATTTCCTTATCAAACTAAACCTAATCTACTTTCCCAGTGTTAAATAAAGTCAAATCTCCTCTAACCAAAATCTATACAAAATATTAATCGGTATTGATGTATATGAAAAAATTTACATACAAGCTTGTGTTCGCACATGTATTACGCGTACAACTTATTATTATTATTATTATTATAATTATTATTAATATTAATATTATTTTTACTATTATTATTATATAATTATTATAATTATATAATTTTGAGTAAAATTCATCGATCGAAAACTCCTTTGATTGAGCAGAAATCACTACTCTCAGGTGACACCAACACCAGGTATCCTGGGGGGGGACGGGGGGGACTACATTTTTTACTTCGTGAATTTCTCCTTAAATGAAGTTTCATAATACCATTCGTTCCTTATCATCAGACATGGTATCGTCCCTGTGGTAGAGTGGCGCGATTCACTTCACTCGTACCTTTACGTATTTTAGTGATAAAGAGACGAATGGTGTTATGAAACTTCATTAAAAGGATTCATCAATGACCAATGAAAAGTGCGAGGGATTGAGTAGTATTTCAGGCAAACCACGGGGACGAACCATTAATTTTCATCTTAATTTTTTTAAGTATTGATAGAATCACTACATAGAAGAAAACTCAAGAGATTCACAATAAATTAAAGGATAAATCGAGAATACTAATCTGATGCTGCATAACTACCTTTTATTATTAGTATTTATTATATTATTATATTATTATTATTATTTATTATAAACTAAGCACTTTAAAAGTAGAAATTAGATGTTGTACGAAAAACTATTATTAATACATATATTAAATGTGTTATGCATAAAACCAAGAAATATTAAATCCATACATGTGTGCGTTATAAATATCAAGAGTTAAAATACGTTAATTGAACACACAACGCCCGAGATTAGTTAATGTGCATATATAAAAGCACTTCAATAATTCTAAATGCTAAAACTTAGGTAAACTTACAACTTTATAAATATCAAGCTGAACGCACTGTTATCCAGTGTATAAAATGAATTAATATAACAAATAAAAGCACTTATAATAACACTTGTATTTACTTATATTAGAAATATCAAATATAAACATTAAAGAAATATAATTATAACTTCATTTTCAATCTGAAATAGTACCTTTTTGTTTCTCTTTATTATCCGCCTCTTTATTAATCTGAAGATAAGCAACTCCTTGGTGTTTGGTATTGAAAAACACCGGGAATCTCAATGTTTTTAGACTGTCTACATGATTGGTTGCTTCGTTCTTCATACGCCGTTTAAACACTTGGGAGCGGGAGGCTACGAAAACATGTCTTCGAGTAGGCATTGGGACGAAACCGTTAATAAGCTCAATTTTGAGTCTATCCTTCTGAAGCTCACAACTCTACTATGTGGAGTCGTACTTACCCCCCATCTTCTCAGTCGGTCTCCGATCCACCCCTATGTATAATATGTCTGCTCTTTAAGGTCCCTAAGCGTTCTCAAAACCATGGAATCTAATTCGGTCCGGAATTTTTTCCAATGGAGTATTCGTGATGGCGTAGAAAAGGATTGCTTGGGTTATAGCTGTCAAGGTTCTTGCGTCCAAAAGTAATGAGGTCGTTGAGTCTCCCAGTTTTTTGAATGCTCTAAATAGAGGCCTTGCTTTTTAGGATGGAATTTTGGATCCTTTCTTGTCTCGCGATCAAAATCTGTTGTGGGCCCAGTCATATCATGCTTTACATACACGGCTCCAACACAAGTACTATCTTTTTGCCTCCTATTCTTCGCTATTGAGTTCTATTATTAAAGAAATGTAACCGCCCTTAAAATCTCAAGGTTTTGGACCTAATCTCTCATATGTAAAATAAGTTGGTAACGGTATGTCTACAAGTTTCTGGCATGAATCAAATGTTAGGTTGATTCATGTGCGTTCGGTTAACTATCCTCTCGATTTGCCTCTCGAAAATAATAAGTGTTTGTTCTGGGTTGTCCGCTAAGACACACAGCGGCTCCTTTTTTCGTCTCTCCGTCGTGAATTAAGAGTGGGGAAGAAACTCACAGGCTATTCTCGATTTCTGATCTTATTTCGATACAGTGGTGCTATTCGTAACATGGGGGATCGTCGGTTCTGGGACCTTAAATGGTGACCGGTGGTTCGTTAATAAGAGTTTCGTCGGTTGCTTGACGATATGCTCTTGGCATAAATCTGATGTTCCGTCAATGGGTCAAGCAGATCCCCATCAAGGTAATGTTTTGGCGTGAAGATCTCTAGGTGATCGTCTCCTACTTCGGTTATTGCATCGCGTGGAGTTCAGTTCCCCTATTTCTTGTCCAAGATTTGTTGTGAGGCCCTCGAGAATCTCGATCATTTTTGTTTTGCGCTGTCACTTAGGCAAAATAGATATTGCTGCAGGTTTTCTATTTGTAACACATGGTGGGCTTGGTTTGGAACCCTGTTGATTTCTATTCGATCTTGTTATCTTTGTTTAAATTTGGTTCACTTCAATCAAGTTCTAAACAAAGTTCTGGAAGGAGTGTTTTAACACTCCTGTGGAGTATCTGTCATATAAAACCATTCTCCACTTCTCTGATTCAAGCTTCGAATAAGATGCGTAATTTTGAAGACATATGTTAGGCGTTCTTTTACATTGTAATTGTGCCTAGTGGGGTAAAACTCCATTAGTTGGGATAGTTGGAATTCAAACACACTTTTTTAAGTTTCTTTGTAATTCCAGCTAGCCTATAGACAGTGTTATCTTTAATAAAAGTATTGCCGTATCAACACAAAAAAAAAGTTGACAATAATAGTATAGTTAATTATATGAAAACATACAATTATTGTTTAGACGGGAAAATCGCCCCGTAACTAGTCCATCGCACTGTTATACCCGACCCGCAAACCACCCACCCGACCCGCAAAACACCCGCAGGTAACCCGACCCGCAAACCACCCGCAAACTGCCGGTATTTACAAAATAGCCCCTCGCACTATGTGTCAAATTACGAACACTACTATCACTTTTACGCTTTTACAAATTCGGCACAATATAAAAATTTGCAAAACAACCCTACACTATGCGGCAACTTACGAAAACTACCCTAACTTTTACGCTATTTACAAATTCAGCCTAATAACCTTTTTTTACAAAATACCCCCCGCCACACTATGTGGCAAATTTAGAAAACTACCATAAACTTTACGCTATTTATAAATTCGGCCCAACAAAAAATTGGCAAAATAACCCCCACACTATGCGACAAACTACGAAAACTACCCTACTTTTTTTTAAACCCGGCCCAGTAACGCAACCCGATTCGGAATCCTCTATCGCTAACTAACAAACGCCACGCCGCGAACCCCGAGGAAAAAATATACGAAAATAGTCATTGGGTTATCTGTACGTTGCAAAGTTAATCCTTAATGACACTATACAGAAATAGTCCTTGAATTGTCGTTCTATTGCAAAGTTAGTCTTTAACGTAAAACATCACGCTTCGCAACGAAATGCGAGTTAAATATCTCGTTAAGTCTAAGCCCCATCCATGTGTGAATATTAAAACTAGTACTCCCTCCGTCCCATATTAAGTGTCCAGTTTGACTTTTTGAAGTCTTTTTTCATCAACTTTGACCGTAAATATTTGTGTTTATGGGGCTCCCTGATTGGGGGGGGGGTGGTGTGGGGTATACTAATAAAGTAACGTACTTAGTTATCTATGTACTAATCTTTGTATGGAATAGAGATATAACTATGAAAACTAAAAGGTAACTAGAACTTGGTTTTAATACTCTTAGTTAACTATAATTTATGACAACGACTTAACAGTGCTCAAAATAAAATACTCTGGAATTTCATGACTATAGTCCTATGAACTACGTATACAAACTCGGTAAGCATTCATACAGAATTACCTACTAGCCAAATTATTTAATTCCTTTCCCATAACTTTCTATACTTGCAATAACACACCAACTCCATCCCTATTCCGACCCATATTAAATGTCCAGAATGACTTTATATGAAGTTCTATTTTTCATCAACGGTTTGACCTAGTAAATATTTGTGTTTGTTGTTACTATAGATACTGTAAAGAAAATATACCAATGTAAAAATACATTCAAAAACTTTATCAATGTCATATATTTTTGCAATCAAGTATCAAGAACATAAAAAGAAAATAATTATTATACAGATGAATAAAAAAAAACTTGAAAGACAAAGCTGGAAACTTTAATGGGGGACGTGAGATATTATATATTTAACGAAAAAGCCCTCAATTAGTGGCAATTTACTATTTTTTTCCTCAACTTTTTACCATTAGTCACACTAAAAAGCACATAATTTCAGGGTAACTTTTTTCTTTGTACCGACCTACTTCTACAACATTACATATTCTAAAGGCACGTGAGATATAACTGAGTGGGATGTGCTTATACCTAAGAATGTAGATGCGAACGTCGAAAATAAATATTAATGTATTTTTTACTTAATGGACGATAGTTCGATAGTTCAAAGAGTCTAAAATCTAGTCGTATAAAATGTATACGGTAGCGCAAAATGCCATAAATACGCATAATGATATGTTAGTGACCCTTACAAGTTACAACCAACAATAAACCTATGAGTATTTTACTTCTAACTAGATATTTGTACGTTAAAATATCAAAAGATCGTCAATCCGATTATGAAAAGACGAGTAAGGTTTAAGCAAATGAATTAAAGTGCAAGAGCTATAGCATGTATATTCAGAATTTCAGACTATCTGCAATATGATTATATTCTGAAAATTACAACAAAAATCGTTATTGACATATACTTCGAATATTAAGAGCAATGTTCAATATTCTATATTATAACTCCGAGTTATAATATACAGTATGGAACAATGCTCTTAATATTTCATTACTAGTTTACTTTTAAGGCTTCGATCCAAGTTTATTCATGGCTCTTTTTTGAACTGTACAAGTAATATCGAGCATGTACAACCCATGTCTGTTGCATGGAACGTCAACTTTGGACAAAAAGCATAACACCACAAATCATTAGGGAAAAATCAATTCAACGTTCTTCGCAAATACTCGTGTTGAACAATCTGTCAACATAAAGATTTACTACGGTCCTTCAATTTATCACCCTTAGCCATGTTGGTGATTTTAGTGTCATCGACGGCCATTTAAGTAATGCCGATTGAGACTAATGAGATTTCATATTCGGCTCGGATACGAGTTAGGGAAGTGTGGAGTGCACACTTGTTGAGCTAATATGTTTTCGACCATGACAAAAATGCAGGGGTCAAGGGGGTTGCGCCCCCTTGCTGGATTGGTAATCCAAGGCTTTAGACAAAAGAAAAGGATCGATTACTTCGATACCTATGCATCAGTTGCTCGTATCACTACCATTAGATTGTTGTTAGCTTTAGCTGCCATACACAATATAGGGATCCATCAAATGGATGTCAAAACAGCATTTTTAAATGGTGATTTGAAAGAAGAAGTGTATATGAAGCAACCGGAAGAATTTGTTATGCCGGGTAATGAGCATAAGGTGTGTAAGCTGGTTAAGTCATTGTATGGGCTAAAACAAGCACCTAAGCAGTTGCATTAAAGTTTGATGAGGTTGTGTCGTCAAGTGGTTTTCTCTTAAATCAATCTGACAAGTGTGTATATAGCAAATTTGATAGCTCCGATAAATGTGTTATAATTTATCTATATGTTGATGACATGTTAATTTTTGGCACATACCAAAATCAAGTTGATAAAAACTAAGGTTCTCAATAAATGATATGGGAGAAGCAGACGTTATTCTTGGTATTAAGATTCAACGTGAAAATAATGGGATTGTAATTACACAATCTCACTATATTGAGAAAATACTCAAGAAATTTAATCGTGAAGATTGTTCTCCGGTGAGTAC